>JAJGQD010000165.1:0-34756 GCA_020882685.1 Aphelinus atriplicis | reverse complement strand
GAAAACTGCTGTTACGTATCTCTCCTTCTCATTTTCTGGCAATGAGTTTACAAACTGACGATACATTTGTCCGTCATAGACATCTTTAATATGGCCTAACTCATGTACTCTCTCTTTGACTACATAATCATAATGATTCTCATGAATATTTAGCAAGTTTGAAATTTGCTTTGAAGGATTCAATAGTAAGAAGTAGCTGGTGTCACTTACATTAGCCAGATTTAATTTAGATGAGCAGGTTGTACATATTTGTATATTTTCAATCTTTCCAAACTCGCCAATGTATGCGGAGCAATTGTGACAGACTGCATGAAATGAAGCTTCATCTTTAGGGTTCAGTAAATTATCGATAATATATCGTGAGTCTGGTAAAATAGGTGAAGAAAACATAGCATTAATGAGTTTGAATAGATTTGTCAGGCCTGTTAAAGCTAAATTGTTTGTTAAACTAAATTTGAGAACCATTAGAAATATTTCGCCTTTAGTCCTGTCGACAGGGGTGTTTATTTTTTCAGAAAATTCATCACTGTTGATGAAATCAAGTAAATTTCTTGGCCTCTTTACATAATCATCTTCTTGAACATTGTCTCCAAACAGTAAGTGCTCAAAATTTTCTTCGATATTTCTATCAAGTTCAATATTATCACTGATCTTCATACTCTGGAAAAATAAAACAATACAATTCAAAGGAGCGAAATACAAGCAAATTTGATTAGTTGTTCCAAAAATCGATAATTTTTCAAATGGGCAGCAGAATAGCTTGAAGCAGCTTGTAAGTGAAAAAAACTGCTTCAACTAGATAATTTTTTTTTTTTCAGAAAAACTCTAAATAAATAGTTAAAAAACACTTTTAGAATTCTGTACTTTTAAGAAATCACTGAGTCTTAAAAAAGGATTCCCAATGCTGTACCCCGAGTAAGTGTTGTTAGTAATATTGATTGTAAACTGATATTAATACCGGGGAGCCGTGACTCTAACGTGTATTCACTTTAACTAATCTGAAAATAAATAAGATAATAACTGACCTGGCTTCTACTATCATCTTGAATGAATTCTGAATGTCTTGCATCATCTTCAATACTAACTATCGTATCTTCAGTATCTTCAAATGAATTGCGGCTATTTGCTGCATTTTGTCCAAGACTAGTCTGTAAATATGTTATATAATTAATTATCACTTCCTGAAGATAATTTTCTAATTCATATAGATCCATAGCATGCGATTAGTTCAGTTTCTGAATAGATGAACAAATAAATACATGATTAACCCATTAACACCAAAAACACCTGAAATTTTAGTCTCTGCAGTTGTGTCAAACAAGGAGTAATATTCTCCAAGTAATGAAACTAGTCATCGTTTCTGCTCTTGGCATCGCTCTACTCAATATCGCTTCAGTTTTAATTTTTTTTTCTGGTACTTGATAGTTTGACCTAAGAACAGGATATATCGTGAATAAAAAATGAAAATTTAATATGGCGGACGAGACTTATCGGAACTCGATATATTCGGGAATACTTTCAATTATGTTTTTTGTGTAACAGTTTGTGATTTTTTATTCCCGAAAATATTGACCGCAAAAACCAACTCTCAAAAGTAAGCACCCATGAATGATAACACCAATGATATGACATTAATTATAACATTCAAATACACGGATGGATTGCGCATCAAAAAAAAATTAAGACGTTCTTCAAGATTTTGATTGCGCACGCTTGGTTATCGAGTTAATTGAGAAACAAACGTGGATGCTACAAAAACGTAGGTTTGCATTCTATTCGTTGGATCTTCATCAATTTGGTTCCATCAGGTGTCAAATTGGTCGAAAATCGCAAGCGAACGCTGCACCAGAATCGTTAATTGAGATTTATAGCAAAAAAAAACCGACTGACAGTTATGATATTCAAATGCCCCCTTCCTTGCCAATGGCGTGTGGGTGGGTGCTCAGTGTGCAGTTGTAAATGTGAACCATTGTGAAAAGTCCATCATCCTAATTCGGTCGACACTTGGTGTTCTTTCCAAATTTGGAAATTGGGTTTTTGTAATTATTTTTGATAAGTATGAGACTGATATTTAATCAATACTGAAACCACATTCAATTCAGTGTTTTTCCAATTTGAAAATTGAGTTTTGGGGTCAATTGGGTTATTGGAGGGAACTGGAATGTAATCAGAACTGAAATCAAGATTTACTTAGTGTCCTATCTGTTAAATTCCGTTTAAGTATTCTGAAATAACCCGAATAACACCAAAACCGAATTCCCAAAATTGGAAAGAACACATGTGTCGGCCGGATTCGAATAATGGACTATTCACAACGGTTCACAGCTGTTACTGCGCACTCAACACCCATCGACATTATCAGAAAGCCAAGTGTGCGCAATCAAATCCACAAGAAAATCATCACTTATTCTTTTTATGTGCAATCTATGCATTTTCTCGAATATTATGATTAACCTTCATAGGGTGCTGTCATTTGAGCGCATTTGGTAGTAACCTTCAATCTGATAGGCGAACAAAAAATTTTCGGGTTTTATTCACCTCCATTTTGAAGTCGCATTGTGAGCATCATGAGAAAACTGAAGGATATTTTGTCAGTTCAACAAAATGACGAGATTTTAGAGATTTTTCATTAGGAAAATATTGTTCTTTGTTTGACACAAATGCAACGTCAGATTCATAGTTTAGACGTTTAGGGTTTTAATGGGTTAAATTAACTGAATTATTGGAAATCCAGTATGTTGTTGAGTGGATTCTGTTTATAAATCTCTCTCAGATGTGCCTGTCATTACTGGTTCACGTTCATTCATTTATTTATTCATTTATTTATTCAAATAAACTGAAGACCTCTCAAATGGATAATTTAAAATAAGCAGGCAAAAGACCAAATGCAAGTAATGGTTAAATAAAACAGTATGAATGAATGCTGATCATATTCTATTACGAATCTTAACCAAATTGGGGATTAGTTTTTAAAAATATCAATCAAGCCAATTTTCCAACATTAAGAGGAATAGCATTTTATAATTTGCACATTGAATAGGTTGACAAGTGACGACTTATGCGAATTCCCATGAAAATCTGATGTATATTACGTTAGTGTAGCTATTTCATTAGGCCACGTTCTAAACCCTATTGTTTATTGTTCCTACATTTGTTCTATTTCGCGATATCAAAATTCATTCTTGTCATGATAGCTATGAAGTACTCGTTTTTAGTCATGTTTTGTGAGCAATAGGTGGAGACATACTACTTTGACGGTCAGAAAAATGTTATTCTAGTAATACGTTTTATTTCCGCGATTATCGTGAGTGATCGAGTTATCCCTGGAATCTTCAGTTCCATAGCAAGCCACGAATAGTCCTACTTTTGGAGTGCTGAGCTCTGTTTCGCCATAATCGAGCAGAATGTGTCGGGTAGTGTCGCGGGGGGACGGTCAGCAGAACGAGCAATAGCCGCACTTATTTCTCGTAGCATTTTGTGAATACTCAAATTTCTTACAAAAATGAAGTTCCAGTCGATAGATATTTATCATAGGTAGCCGCGAATGCTCGAATCATCTTTGATATATAAATAAATTTTTTGTATAATGCAAAATACATTCAACGTCATCTGACGTCAAAGTAGATATGTCCCCCTCTTAAGTTAATTTTTACGCCCTAGGGCCGTGCTTCGATAACCAAGCAGTACGTGCGTTGTTACCATAGCACCCATACAGCATGAAGTATTCCAGTATAATATTTCGGAAGATTCTACTGGACTATTTCAGTGGACGATTTCTGGAAGCTTTCTGGAATATTTCAATGCAGCGTTCGGAAACCAAACTATGAATCATTTAGAGGAATATACCAGAAATCTTCCAGTGATCTTCCACTGAAATATTCCAGTGGAATCGGCCAAAATATACCATTGGAATATTTTAGAAAGATTTATTTGAAAGGATATGCGAGTTAAAAGCTGCTTTGTGAAATTCCAGAAATCTTCCACTGATATTCCGTGATATTTCTGGAAGCTTTCGTTGTGAGGTTTCTGAAAGACTCAGGCCACGTTGGAATATTCTAGAAATCTTCTTCTGGAAGGTTCCATGGAATATTTGTGGAAGATTTCAGGAAGCTTTCTGGAAAATTTCGGGGAGCTTTCTGGAAAATTTCGGGAAGCTTTCTGGAAGATTTCGGGAAGCTTTCTGGAAGTTTTGTTTTTTGCTTTTTTTTCTGGAAGTTTCTGTTGGGAATTTTCTGGAAGACCAAGGTCACGTTGAGATAATCCAAAAATCTCCCACTGGAAGATTCCGTGAAGTATTTCTGGAAGCTTTTGTTGAAAAGTTTCTGGAAGATTTTGGGAAGCTTTCTGGAAAATTTCGTTGATAGGTTCCTGAAAGACCGAGGCCGCGTTGGAATATTCCAGAAATCTTTCACTGGAAGGTTCCATGGAATATTTGTGGAAGATTTCAGGAAGCTTTCTGGAATATTTCGGAAATCTTTCTGGAAGATTTCGGGAAGCTTTCTGGAACATTGCTGGAAGTTTTCTGGAAGATTTTGTTGGAAGGTTTTTGGAAGACCGAGGCCGCGTTGGAGTATTCTAGAAATCTTCCACTGAAAGATTCCGTGGAATATTTCTGGAAGCTTCTTAGAAGATTATGTTGGAAAAATTGTGAAATATATACCACGCTGTAATATTCCAGAGATCTTCCAGAAATCTTCCAATGGAATATTCCAAGTTATTTTCCTGGAATCTTCCAGAAATATTATAGACTATTCATTGTTTATTCCTGAATGACCATTGAAATATTCCAGGAATCTTTTAGATATCTCTTAATGGGATATTTCAAATAATATTTCAGATAGCTTCACGAAATCTTCCATGGTATATTCCTACGCAACCTTCTCGCGTACATATGAATATCTCAGAAATCTTCCAGTAGAAGATTTCTGGAAGATTCTAGATTCATCTTCCAAATATTTCTGAAATATTCCAGAAATATTCCATGCTCTGTGGGAACTGTTGATGGGCGTGAAATTCTTTACACCTTCAAACAATGCCCAAAGCATACTTTACGCTAAGTATGACAAAAAGTTATGTACGCACTGTAAGCGTAGGGTGCAACATACTCCCAAGGGTGATCGTGTGACCCTCGGGCCCATCCGATTGCCCTCGTGCTTGAACTTACACTTTACGCCCTTGATGCGGGAATAACTATTTGTTAAGAATCTAAAGGATTACGGCTGAGCAAACGTAATATATGGGTACATTCCCTTGTGAGAATAACCCCTGGGAAAGTATGAAGCGCAATATTAGGCTTAGGCCTAAAAACTCCTCACGAGTATGTACGTCCATAGTAGAGGTGTGTGGAAGCCCGTAATCTCAAGCCGAGCCATATATCGGGCTTCCATCGGGGGCCCGAGGTCTTTAAGCTACCAGAAATTCTTTTGGGCGTCCCGAGGTTTCTGGGCTTCCCGAGAGTTTGTTATCTGAATGCTGAACTCACTTCTCATGGCCGATTGAGTTCTACGATTATGCCAAAGCGTTTTCAATGTGTTCTCATTCACAGAATCCAATATTTTCTGAATAAAATGAATGAATAAAATAAATTTTAAAATTATTCTTCATTCTCATATCGTCGCCTCCGTGTAAAAAGGGGCCAACTCAGCGTCCCGAACAAGAAGGGGCCAACTCGCTGGCCGGACAAGAAGGGGCCAACTCGCCGTCCATGCAAAAAGGGGCCAACTCGCAGTCCGTGTAAAAAGGGGCCAACTCGCCGTCCGTGCAAGAAGGGGCCAACTCGCCGTCTGTGCAAAAAGGGGCCAACTCAGACGAGTTTTGAATTTCACATAAAATTCAGTTCACGAATCTCTTGAGAAGTCTTATGCACACTATGTGATAGCCGTAGTGCGTCTCTTTCAATGATTAGGTGATTTTCACGTAATTTACATGTCATCAGAATGTAATATGTCAAGTTAACTATTCACGTTAAACGGCTTTTGCTCGATGGTTTCTTTTAGAAATTGGTATACATATGTTTTTGACGTCGCTCATAGTGGATCCGGCCTGAAATTCTAAAAATTCAAATTAGAGCCTCTAAGATCACCTGATAAAAATTTGGAAAAAAATTGAATTTTGTTGAAAATTGGTATACATAGGTTTTCGAGGTCGCTGATCACGAATCCGGCCTCAGATTTTGAAAATTGAGATTAGAGCCTCTAAGATCACCTGACAACAATTTGGAAAAAAATTGAATTTTGTCGTAAATTGGTATACATAGGTTGTCGAGGTCGCTGATTACAAATCCGGCCTCAGATTTTGGAAATTCGAATTAGATCAAGCCTCTAAGATCACCTGACAAAAAATTGGGAAAAAATTGAATTTTGTCGAAAATTGGTATACATGGGTTTTCGAGGTCGCTGATCACGAATCCGTCTTCAGATTTTGAAAATTAAGATTAGAGCCTCTAAGATCACCTGACAACAATTTGGAAAAAAATTGAATTTTGTCGATAATTGGTATACATCGGTTTTTGAGGTCGCTGATTACAAATCCGGCCTCAGATTTTGGAAATTCGAATTAGATCAAGCCTCTAAGATCACCCGACAAAAATTTGGGAAAAAAATGAATTTTGTCGAGAATTGGTATACATGGGTTTTTGAGGTCACTGATTACGAATCCGGCCTCGGATTTCAAAAATTCAAATTAGATCAAGCCTCTATCTTTATGATTTAAAATATTAGAATCATAGCCTCTAAGATTGGTGACCGAAAATTTGAAAAGATGCTGGATTTGAATAAAACTTGGTATACATGGGTTTCCATGATCGCTGATTATGAATCAGGCCTCAGATTTTCAAACTTCGAATTAGATTGAACCTGCAAGATTGCCGACCGAAAATTTGGAAAGATAATGGAATCTAATGGAACTTGGTATACATGGGTTTTTTAGGTCGCCGATTACACATACAGTTTCAGATTGAAATAAGCCTAAATGCCTAATACGAAAATGTATGAAACAGCGTCGTGATGAACATTCTGATTGGAGGTATCGATAGAGCTCATTTAGCGCTTCAATTATTCATCGTGAAAAAATCAAAAATATTGATGCGTAGGCATGAAGTATGTAATTGAAAATTGGTAGTTTACTTTGCGATTTTTATGCTTTCAGATAAATACGTGAGATTATGATCTGGTGCCATTTAGAGTATGTTTGATCGAAAGAATATCTAATGGGCTTGAATATTTACATTATATTAAAATTAATCCGTACACAATTTATGATTCCCATATTTTTCTCTTGGAAACAATGTTTTGTTAGAGTATTTTGAAATCGGGTCTGGCAGATTGATAGAGGAGGCCGAGCATTTTCATAATCTGAGGTCAAAAATTCAAAAAAATAGACGCGTGAGCGTGATCTAAGTTGTGGAAAATCATGTGTAGCCGAATTTTCGTCATACGAAAGATTTTGAAGTAATATACAACATGGAACTTGATGATTTGAAGAATACTCGGTATTATGGGGCGAAAGAGGAGGTCAAGAGCTACAATTTGATTTGGCTATGTGTTGGAAGAATTGATATTGTGGGGGCGTATTGACCAAAAATAATTATTTGACGTTTGATTCCAGAAAACGTTGAAAAAATAGTATAAATGGGTTATCTATTCAAAATTTGATTTTGCAGATTTATAGAAGAAAATGAGCGCTTTCATAATCTGAGGTGGAAAATCCAAAAAAATAGACGTGGGCGCGTAATATACGTCATAGAAAACTTGCCGCGTTGCCGAAAACCACTTTTCTCCAATTTTCTATCTGATAAACAACTTAGAAAATGATGATTTGAAGAAAATGTGGTGTGATGGATCGAAAGAGAAGATCGAGGGCTTTAATTTATATGCATTATGATGTCGATTGATATCTATTTTCATTAAATTAAAAGTATAACTTATTGAAACTGAGTTGAATATTGAAGATTATAGAATATTTTGTACATTTTTCAATTAAAATCCACTCGAAAGACTCGGGCGAGCGACAGCGAGCGAGAGATTATTACTAGTTTCCATAAAAATACAGTATCTTTTTAATATTTCGGTCGCTAATCTTTGAGGCTCTAACTAGAAGTTTTCAAATCCGAGGCCGGATTCGTAATAAGCGACCTCAAAAACCCATGTAAGGTAACTGTACCCAATTTGGCACTGTACCCAATTTGGCACAATCGTCAGATTTCGTATTTCCGGTGCTCTCTGAGCATCAGTCGCTCTTGGGTTATGTTGGGGGAATTAAATGAAAATTTTCGGTATCTTCCCCGCCCATTTAGCCCTTAAAAACACTCTCCTACAATACTTTGAAGTTTCACTTACTGATTTTTTCACCATTTTCTTATTTCACTTTTCACACTCAACCTCAAAAATCAGGTGTCAATAATTTTTATCTCTCAAAGTGTTATTACTCTTTTTTGTGTAAAAACATCTCAGCTTTCGATTGGTCTCATCAGTTTTCCTAAAATTATTTTTTATCCTACTCAAATTGCTGTTTTTCGCATCAAAAAAAAGTGAACCCAATGTGCCCCTCTACGCGTTTTTAAATGGGAAGACTGAGTGAAATCATTGAATATTTGTATAGACATATTACGATGATTTAGACGCGTATTTTTGAGTTGTATGTTAAAAATTTTGTATAAATATCACTGGGAACATAATTGAGAGTTTATTTCAATGCCAATTGGATCGTCCCTGTAGGCCTGTATAGGCTGTAGCTAATGATTAAAAAATTGTGCCAAATTGAGTACACGTTTTGTGCATTTAGCCTTTTTGCGTTTTTTTTTAAATTGCGATTTTTGATAGGTTAAAGTAGTCGAATGATGATTATGAAGATGGTTTCTAATAGGTATTGAGCTAAGCTTTGAGATGCCGTTCACAGAATTTTAAAATTCGAAGTCTATCATAGTCAAATTCGCGAAAAACGCTTAGGGGGGGGGGCACATTGGGTACAGTTACCTTATACCACTTTTCGACAAAATTCAATTTTTTTTTCCGAATTTTTATCTAGTGATCTTAGAGGCTTTAATTATTATTTTCAAAATTTGAGGCCGGATTCGTGATCAGCGACTTCAAAAACCTATGTATACCAATTTTCAATAAAATTCAATTTTTTTCAAAATTTTTGTTAGGTGATCTTAGAGGCTTGATCTCATTCGAATTTTCAAAATCTGAGGCTGGATTTGTAATCAGCGTTCTCAAAAACCCATGTATACCAATTTTCAACAAAATTCAATTTTTTTCCAAATTTTTATCAAGTGATCTTAGAGGCTTTAATCTTAATTTTCAAAATCTGAGGCCGAATTCGTGATCAGCGACCTCGAAAACACATGTATACCAATTTTCGACAAAATTCAATTTTTTTCCAAATTTTTGTCAGGTGATCTTGGAGGCTTGATCTAATTCGAATTTTCAGAGTCTGAGGCCGGATTTGTAATCAGCGACCTCGAAAACCCATGTATACCAATTTTCGACAAAATTCAATTTTTTTCCAAATTTTTGGTAGGTGGTCTTAGAGGCTTGATCTAATTCGAATTTTCAAAATCCGAGGCCGGATTTTATTCCAAATTTTTATCAGGCGATCTTAGAGGCTCTAATTTGAATTTTTAGAATTTCAGGCCGGATCCACTATGAGCGACGTCAAAAACATATGTATACCATTTCTAAAAGAAACCATCGAGCAAAAGCCGTTTAACGTGAATAGTTAACTTGACATTCTGATGACATGTAAATTACGTGAAAATCACCTAATCATTGAAAGAGACGCACTACGGCTATCACATAGTGTGCATAAGACTTCTCAAGAGATTCGTGAACTGAATTTTATGTGAAATTCAAAACTCGTCTGAGTTGGCCCCTTTTTGCACAGACGGCGAGTTGGCCCCTTCTTGCACGGACGGCGAGTTGGCCCCTTTTTACACGGACTGCGAGTTGGCCCCTTTTTGCACGGACGGCGAGTTGGCCCCTTCTTGCCCGGCCAGCGAGTTGGCCCCTTCTTGTTCGGGACGCTGAGTTGGCCCCTTTTTACACGGAGGCGACGATATTGCGTTGAATAATTTGATCGTGAATGAATTCTCTAGTCATGTGACCACGTCCAAAGTTATAGGGTACAATCGTCACAAACAAACATACAAACGTACGTACATACAGAGGTCCTTGAGGTTTTTCGACTCATAGATTACAAAAACGAAGGTCCGAAGGTCTGATTTGATAGGTTGTATGTTTATCCCATCACAAAGCTTTCTCTTTAAAAAAGTAAACAAAAAGTAATATGAAACATGTCTTGGTAAAATTGAAATCCTTACATATTTTGAGTGTAGAAAAGAAAAAAATGAATACTTGATTATGAATGGAAATTGTCCACAACCTACATTAAAAATATAAAAAAAATCTAATTTTTTTCCTCTTTATTGTTTTCTAAAAACGAAAGCTCTGTGACTAGGCTCCAATCGACACATCGGATCGGACCTCCGGACGATATCGGTATGTATTCACGTATACACGGAGAAAACGTCCCACTGTAGAAAACAGTGGCGCCCCACTGCAAAAGCGGTGGGTCTCGCCAATGCAAAAATCAGTGGCGGCCACTGATTTATGCAAAACTACCAAAGTTATGGATCGGACCAAAACTACCAAAGTTATGGTGGAAAGAAGAAAATTTGTCGAGGCGCAAAGTGGGCGATTTCGAGCATTTCCGTGTCAAAATTATGCAGTGTACCAGTGAAAAGTCCAATTCCAAACAATAAGGTCTCAAATGGAAGACAATTAATCGCAAAATAGAGAAAAATAATTGTAAAGGCCATAAATAGAACCGGATGGTGTTTATATATATGATTTTGACACGGAAATGCTCGAAATCGCCCATTTTGCGCCGGGACAAATTTCCTTCTTTCCTCCATAACTTTGGTAGTTTTGGTCCAATCGATCTGAAATTTGGTTTACGAATTCTTTGAACAAATTAAAATTTTTGTCAGAGGGACTTACATTGTCAGCATTGCTTGAGTGTTCCGCATATGCTAAAAAATTTTCAAGCGATTCTGGGCAATAGTAGCTGAGATAATGCGATTTGCGTTTTTCCGGCCGGGCCGTTCGACTGCACTCTGCTCGTGCGCGTATACGTATATATACGCGTATATAGTATACGCGCTGCGCGTTAGTTTGTTCACGGCTGAGCTGCCCACCCGAAAAATCGGTGGGTCCCACGGAGAGAAACAGTGGCCGCCACTGACTTTAGCAGAGGCCGCCACTGATTTTAGCAGTGGCGAGACCCACCGCTTTTTGCAGCGGAGCGCCACTGTTTTCTACAGTGGGACGTTTTCTCTGTGTATACGCATGTACGTATGTCCACCTGTGATGCTTTTTTGACACACGATAACTATCAAAGAATCATACCATTTTCCTGGAATTTCACCAACGGTCGCTATAGAGCAAATTGCGAACATTAAAAGTCCTTTGTCATCAAAAGTTATCGAAATAAAACTAAACTGAATTTTTTCTAAATTTAGCTACGGTTGCTAGGCAGGTATACCATGGTTACTAAGGAGCAAACAACAGTTTAGTGTCCTTGATGGCAATAGATAAAACTGAATATGAACCTTGAACTGATTACCCTTCTTCCGCAGTAATGGTTGCTAGGGCTGTGAACAATGATTGCTAGAGATATAAACAACGGTTGCTATGAGAAATATCTACTTGATTATCATAAGTATTTGAGCCCCAATAAATATTCATGGGGATTTATAAGAAATTTCCAAAAAAACACGTTAACAACAGCTGCTAGGGAAATAAACATCGGATATTATTTTCACAAGGAGAGTATCAGACCTTCGAGTCACCAATCTAGACCAAACTGTACGTATGTTCTCTGGGACTATAGTGACCATACACAAAAAGTTTTAGCTCCCAACGCTCCCTCAGTGCCAAGATATTGACACTACAAGCTTATTTAACTTTATATGTATTAACTTTATAATGATATTCACACTTTCTCTAGTCACTTGAGAACCGGTTCACCAATCTTGACCAAACATTTTTTTATGTTAGTTTGGCTCAAGAACAGGCTGTCCCCACAGGCCCAGAGACTAACACTCCCAACTTCCAAAATATTAATTAGAATACCTTGGTTGGAGCCGTACTTCTCGTCCCAAATGACAATATGTCATCTGAGACGTATTTTTACTCACTACACTGCACTATAACCTGTCACGGGCGGATAATCCATTATCAGGCCCTGTGAGATCTCTCTCCACAATATTATATTGTTTGTTAATTTTAAGTTATGTTTCAGCGCCCAGCGAGAGAGCCAGCGCTGTCGATAAGGTAAGAGAGAGAGAGACACGCGCCGCGATCGGGATTCAAACCTCGCGCCGCGTGACGTCAGCCGGAACGGCCGAAGCAAGCTCGGCCGGCCCAGCGCGCGGCGGAAGCTTATCAGTTTATTGCCGGCCCTCGCGCGCGATAGCACGTGCCCTCGAATAGCGAGACCGCCCCGAGGTGCTACCGCGCCCTAGGAAGACGACAGCAACATCCCCTAGGTCCACCAGCTCACTACCCGTGCGCCCGCGACCGAGCTGACCGCGACCGCCAAATAGAGCCGGAGACCCATGCAACGCCGAGTAAGTGCCGCTCGATCATCATCTCTCTTTCCCGGCCAACACGCGTTCGCGCTCTCTCTCGCTCCGGCCCGCGAGACGCGACCCGAGGCTCAATGCCTCATACTTGTGTAGAATCTTCCCTTTATCTTAATTAATAAACTTTGTGTTCGTCAGAACCGTTGTGCATTCTTCATTGCCACGCTATTCCTGCCAAAGATCCCATTCCCGCGCACACTAGTTTCACCACCTCGTGCGCGCATTTGTTATCATGCTCCAGGCCCTAAGGCCATTACAGTATTAATTATTAATAATAAATACGGCGGTGATAAACCCTAATCACATGCAGAAAGAGTAAATATATGTATAATTACCAATATTTACTTTCATGTCTTACTCATATGGAGTAAAACATGAAGATAATGAATAAAATTCACGGTTTGCGACTTTTCACTCTGTGCTTGGATACTGAAACAATGACAACATGTATCCAAGCACAAGTGACGCATATACACTAAAATTGTATGATAATTGAGTGTCAAAATTGAATTTCATCTATAAGATCTTAAATCCTGAACACTTAGTGTCCTAAATCAGACCATATAAAAATAATAACAAAAATTCCCTACTTACAGTTATACGCTATTTCCAATCAAATTTCTGGCCCTGTACAGCTTACCTGAAATACAAATTAACAACAAAGAATCAAATCCTCACAAAGAGAAGGTTACAAGAGTACTTATCTGAATTTGGTTGCCTCTCCATCATATTGAAAATTCATCAGCCGCACATGACGAACTTGTTATTAGTCTGTTCCTACAGTGGAGAAGACTGTTGTGATCGATACAATAACGTTACTTTCAATTGATCAAATTGTAAGTGAGTGACCCAGTGTACGATGTTTAACTGATGATGACTGTGTTTACCAAAGACCACCATGGTAACCACAGTATCTTTATTATCGACTTCAAACACCAATCACATGTTGAAGACCATTCACCATGACTATAGCAGTGATAAAATTATTTTCTGCATTTTATTTGATATGCATTTTATCTGCAAAATGTACATTATTTCAAATTTTCACGAATCTCCAACTAAAAATGTACAAAATCATGAGCCGCCATTCTTGAAACCGCCATCTTGGATACAGAATTTCGAAAATCTGATGTCAGATTTATCATCAGCGCCCCCGAAAACCCATTATTCCAAATTTTCACGATTCTCCGACTAAAAATGTGGAAAATCGTCAGCCATCATCTTGAAACCACCATCTTGGATCCAGAACTTTGAGAATTTGATGTCAGAATCGTTATCAGCGACATTGAAAACCCCTGTATACGGAATTTCAAAGGAATATATCGAATATGAAAATGAATGCTTTAAAATATTGATAAAATGAAAATCCAAAATATTGATTCCCGTTTTTTGGCCGCCATTTTGCTGAAAAAAATCATAGTCGAAAAAACTCAACGAATTTGGAGAGTTCAAATATTTTGTGCACTCTTATGCATATCTGCGATACTAAAAATAAAATTCCTTTTTCCTCTGATTTTGGATTGAAAAAAAGTGCTCCAAAAAATCGCATTTTTTATTTTAATTTGTTAATTATTTATTGAAAATCAATTTTTTCAGTCTTTTTAACGATTGTATCGTGTAGAGCATACCCGAAAATAGTGGGAATGACTATTTTGCAATAAACTTTCCGTCTTATTCATCAAAATATTTGAGCTCGAAAGTACCAATAAAATTTCTGCAATCTGGGACTTAATGGGTTAATAACACAGCTCCACAAGAAAAAGTTGAACCAGAGACTGGACCACCCTACTTTTGAGTATCTTTGGCTGCTGAATCCGAATCCGAGGTCCGTTAAGCTCCATCGCCCCTGCGTTTAGACATAACCTCAAAAAAAATTTTTAAAATTATCATTTTGCAAAACAGAAAATTTTTTCATATTTCATGTAAAAAATTAGATAGAAACTGTTCCTGGTGTTTTTTTAATTCGTTGCATAGTTTACGAGTGAAAAATTCATAAAATTATGAATTTTGAATCCGGCCCACTAGCCGTCAAACTTTCTGAATTTTTTACTCATTAACTATGCGACGAATCGAAAAATCACTAAGGACAGTTTTCTTTTATTTTTTTATGTAGAATAGAAAAGAATTTTTTGTTTTGCAAAATCTCGATTTCATCGATATGTCGTCCGCCATATTTTTGATGTTATGTCTAAACGCAGGGGTGATGGAGCTTAACGGACCTTGGATTCGGATTCAGCAGCCAAAAATACATGTTAGTAGGGTGGTCCAGTCTCTGGTTCAATTTCTTTTTTTTGGAGCTGTGTAATTATTAGTCATTCGATGATAGCCTTACTGAATATTCTCAGGTGAGATCTCAGGTGAGATCTCAGGTGAGATGAACCTAACAATTTTTAGTAGCGTTGATACCAAGTGTCGTGTCCGGCCTGAAGGGTGGACTAGTATTATAGAGAAAAGAAAGGGAAACGCTCTAGGCCCTGGCCTTTCTTGTGCTTGCTTACCTCTGAAGATCTGCTACCTGGCGATTAACGGCGTACCGTCGGATTAATTGGGTTAACTCTTCTTTGTTAATCCCGTAGACATAAATGTTTAAGTTAATCTTGAGGATTAACACGCTAGCCTCGAAGATTAACACGTTAATCACGAAGATTAACACGTTAATCACAAAGATTAACAAGTCAATCACAAAGATTAACAAGTTGATCACAAAGATTAACAAGTTAATCACAAAGATTAACAAGTTAATCACAAAGATTAACACGTTAATCGGAAAGTGAACTCGTGAAGCGAGATCAGGTAGAATGTTATAGTTGTGAGTTTACTTCAAGAGAACAGTTATTAAACGGAGAGAGGGGAAATTTAGAAGAGTAGATGTAAATATTATTAGGTTTATTATAATAGCTAGAGAAACTGAGAAAGAAATATTTCATGACATATTCGGTAGTATCATACCATATTACGAAATTACGCTAAGTCGCGAAGGGGCGATATAACTTATACTATACTTATACTAACCGTATGAGGTTCCAAGTCATACGTTTGATTTAAACAAATAGTATAATTGTTATAGATAACGGTACGAGTTTCCAAGTCGTACAATAAGTGGAAATAAAATATATATAAAATTTTAAAATAACTTATCCTTACAATCCCGACTTGTTTAGTCGATTGGCGATAATAATGGCGCACGCAATTTACACAATCACTACGTCCCTTCACTTAACCTACACTTATTGTCACTAAAACTTAAAGTCACTAAGGCGGAGGGTTTCGAGGTCGTCCTCTTGACGTCGCGTCCAACGACGGGTAACCAGAGCTTCTTCTACACCTGCACGAGACGGCTGGGCGGATAGTTAGTACACCGAGTCCGCGGGAGAGCTCGTATTTAATGCCTCGGCTCGTGTCAGGTGCAACAGTCAGCTCGATCTGTCGCCCAATCGGGGAGCGCGACGCGTCAATCGGGCGATCGTGAAATCCTCCGTCTGCACATTTTTCCGGCCGATGCCGATGACCGCTGGCCTTCCGCGGCACGTGCACGGGACGCTACACAAGTGATGATATAATTCGTCAATGCATCTAAATTCTATATCGACCCTAATTTTCACACGTTGCCAACAATTAATGTTAGTCCTGTACATTCTAAGAAAAAAAAGTAAAAAAATTAAAAAAAAATGATTCCTGAATTTTCAGGAAAGGTGAGATCTCACCTGAGATCTCACCTGAGATCTCACCTGAAGTCTCACCTGAGTTCTCACTCGAGATCTCACTTGACATGAACCTAACAATTTTTAGTAGTGTTGATACCAAGTGTATAATTCGTCAATGCATATAAATTCTATATCGACCCTAATTTTCACATGTTGCCAACAATTAATGTTAGTCCTGTACATTCTAAGAAAAAAAAGTAAAAAAATTAAAAAAAAATGATTCCTGAATTTTCAGGAGAGGTGAAATCTCACCTGAGATCTCACTTGACATGAACCTAACAATTTTTAGTAGTGATGATAAAATTCGTCAATGCATCAAAATTCTATATCGACCCTAATTTTTACATGTTGCCAACAATTAATGTTAGTCCTGTACATTCTGAGAAAAAAAGTAAAAAAATTAAAAAAAAATTCAGGAGAGAGGAAAGAATTTTCAGGAGAGGTGAGATCTCACCCGAGATCTCACCTGAAATCTCACCTGAGTTCTCACTCGAGATCTCACTTGACATGAACCTAACAATTTTTAGTAGTGTTGATACCAAGTGATGATATAATTCGTCAATTCATCTAAATTCTATATCGACCCTAATTTCACATGTTGCCAACAATTAATGGTGGTCCGGAGTTTTATTATTCATTCATCTAATAAATAAAATGCAGAAAATAATTTTATCACTGCTATAGTCATGGTGAATGGTCTTCAACATGTGATTGGTGTTTGAAGTCGATAATAAAGATACTGTGGTTACCATATGACACTGAAGTTAGCCCCCTCGACGGTAGCCTCCTCCAGGGACGAATAAGGTGCAAGGGGCCCAGGGCATGTAAAATAGATATTTGGGTCCAAATTCCAAATGGGAGGCTCTAGGAGCTTCCTACTAAGCCAGACTTACATTTTGAATGGGGAAATATGATGTAGCTATCATTTTTTCCCATGATTTTCCAGTAGCTCTTTCACATGGTGATTATAAAACTGCGAAGATGATGACATTTTCATAACAGAATCAAGTCGTGTGCGGCCTCGGAAATGAATTTTATGGTTAACGAATTTATGTAGGAACATATACACATCATTATTTTCCCCACTCCCTGGCCGCCAGACTTTCCTGAGATGGAATTTCCCGGCCCGCTGTGATGCTGATGCCACAGAATTATAAAGAATATCCCGTTTTACAAGCATAAAAAGGTCGTGTGCAGCTTCGAAACCATATATGCTTGTTAGATAATTGATGTAAGAACATATAAAAATCATTCTTTTCCCAGCCCCGGGCCGCCAGACTTTCCTGAGATGGAATTTCCCGGCTCGCTGTGATGCTGATGTCACAGAATTATAAAGAATATCCCGTTTTACAAGCATAAAAAGGTCGTGTGCAGCTTCGGAACCATATATGCTTGTTAGATAATTAATGTAAGAACATATAGAAACCATTAATTTCCCAGCCCCGGGCCGCCAGGATTTCCTATCCCGGGATTTCCCGGTTCGCTGTGATACTGATGTCACAGAATTATTTCGAATATCCCGTTTTACAAGCATAAAAAGGTCTTGTGCAGCTTCGGAACCATATATGCTTGTTAGATAATTGATGTAAGAACATATATAAATCATTCTTTTCCCAGCCCCGGGCCGCCAGAATTTCCTATCCCGGGATTTCCCGGCTCGCTGTGATGCTGATATCACAGAATAATTCAGAATCCCCCGTTTCGCAAGCAAAAACCGCGGTGTGCAGCTTCGAAACAATTTTTTATTGTTTGTATATGAATGCAAGAACATATTCAAATTATGATTTTCCCAGCCCCGGGTCGCCAGGATTTCCTAACGATCCTCGCTATGATGCTGATATCACTGAATATTGTAGATCACGGCGAGCCGGGTATAGGGAATGCTGGTGGCCCGGGGTTCGGAAAATAGTGATTTAGACACGTTCTCACATTAATTTTCTAACAATTCAAATAGTTTCCGAAGCCACACACGACCTCTCTCTTCTTTAAAAGTGTATCAATCTACTAAATTCGTTGATATCAGTAGTATAGCGAGCCGGAAAATCCCGGGATAGGAAATCCTGGCGGCCCAGGGCTAGGAAAATAATAATTTGTACATGTACTTACATTAATATTCTAACAATTCAAATAGTTTCCGAAGCCGCACACGATCTCTTTCTTTTTTCAAAGTGTATCAATCTACTCGATTCGTTGATATCAGTAGTATAGAGATCCGGGAAATCCCGGGATATGAAATCCTGGCGGCCCGGGGTTCGGAAAATAGTGATTTAGACACGTTCTCACATTAATATTCTAACAATTCAAATAGTTTCCGAAGCCACACACGACCTCTCTTGTCTTTGAACGTGGATTAATCTACTAAATTCGCGGATATCAGCACTTCAACGAGCCGGGAAATCCTGGGTTAGGAAATCCTGGCGGCCCCGGGCTAGGAAAATAATGATTTGTACATGTTTTTACATCAATATATGAACAGTTCAAATAGTTTCCGAAACCGCGCACGACCTCTTTCTTCTTTGAACGTGGATTAATCTACTAAATTCGCGGATATCAGCACTTCAACGAGCCGGGAAATCCCGGGATAGGAAATCCTGGCGGCCCAGGGCTAGGGAAATAATGATTCGTACATGTTCTTACATTCATATTCTAACAATTCAAATTGTTTCCGAAGCCGCATACAACCTCTTTCTGCGTTGAAAAGCGTGATAATCTATGTATTTCTGTGATATCAGTATTATAGCGAGCCGGGAAATCCCGGGTTAGGAAAGCCTGGCGGCCCGGGGCTAGGAAAATAATGATTTGTACATGTACTTACATCAATATTCTAATAATTCAAGTAGCTTCCGAAGCCACACACGACCTCTTTCTTCTTTGAAAGTGTATCAATCTACTCAATTCGTTGATATTAGTATTATAGCGAGCCGGGAAATCCCGGTATAGGAAAGCCTGGCGGCCCGGGGCTAGGAAAATAATGATTTGTACATGTTCTCACATCAATATTCTAACAATTCAAGTATTTTCCGAAGCCGCACACGACCTCTTACTGCTTTAAAAGTGTAACAATCTACTCATATTTGAGGAATTAGCATCGTAGGAATTATCATCCCGGCTCAGGAAATTCTGGCGGTTCGGGGTTAAGAAAATAACGATTTGTCTTCGTTTTCACATCAATAATACAACATTTAAATATGTTTCTGAGGCCGCACACGACTCGATTCTGCTGTGATAATGGCACTATCGTCGCAGTTTGCTAATCCCCATGTGAAAGAACTATTCATAAATCGTGGGAAATTTTTATAGTTACATCATGATTTCCCATGTAAAATGTATGTCTGGCTTAGTACGAAGCTTTTAGAGCCTCCCGTTTGGAATCTGGAACCAAATATCTTTTTATATGCCCGGGGCCCCCCATGCACCCTATTCGTCCCTGGAGGAGGCTTCAATCGAGGGGGCTAACTTCAGTGTCATGTTACCATGGTGGTCTTTGGTAAACACAATCATCATCAGTTAAACGTAGTTCACTGTGTCACTCACTTACAATTTGATCAATTGAAAGTAACGTTATTGTATCAATCACAACAGTCTTCTCCACTGTAGGAACAGACTAATAACAAGTTTGTCATGTGCGGCTGATGAATTTTCAATATGATGGAGAGGCAACCAAATTCAGATAAGTACTCTTGTAACCTTTTCTTTGTAAGGATTTGATTCTTTGTTGTTAATTTGTGTTTCAGGTAAGCTGTACAGGGCCAGAAATATGATTGGAAATAGCGTATAACTGTAAGTAGTCAATTTTGTTATCATTTTTATATGGTCTGATTTAGGACATTAAGTGTTCAGAATTTAAGATCTCATAGATGAAATTCAAATCTGACACTCAATTATCATACAATTTTAGTGTATATGCGTCACTTGTGCTTGGATACATGTTGTCATTGTTTCAGTATCCAAGCACAGAGTGAAAAGTTGCAAACCGTGAAATTTATTCATTATTTTCATGTTACTCCATATGAGTAAGACATGAAAGTAAATATTGGTAATTATACATATATTTACTCTTTCTCATGTGTTTCAGGATGAATGAAGCTGCAGTATCCAGTGATTAGTGTTACAGTGCAGTGTAGTGAGTAAAAATACATCTCAGATGACATATTGTCATTTTGGACGAGAAGTACGGCTCCAACCAAAGTATTCTAATTAATATTTTGGAAGTTTGGGAGTGTTAATCTCTGGGCCTGTGGGGACAGCCTGTTCTTGAGCCAAACTAACATCAAAAAATGTTTGGTCAAGATTGGTGAACCGGTTCTCAAGTGACTAGAGAAAGTGTGAATATCATTATAAAGTTAATACATATAAAGTTAAATAAGCTTGTAGTGTCAATATCTTGACACTGAGGAAGCGTTGGGAGCTAAAACTTTTTGTGTATGGTCACTATAGTCCCAGAGAACATACGTACAGTTTGGTCTAGATTGGTGACCCAAAGGTCTGATACTCTCCTTGTCAGTTTACTCCCTTCCACGTCCAGCTTGTATGCAAAATGTCAGGAAGATAAGATATTTCAGGAACCCTAAGTTCCAATTTGGAATGAAATCCATTCATTTATCGAGAGTTACCCACCACGCTTGACGTCTCAGACTACACACAAAAAAAGCCCACAATTCTTATGAAATTGGATACACATCTCAGGGCTTCAGCTCATTTGGCTCATTCAAATATTTTGATAAATTCACGAGCCCTGATTCATAAAATTGTCACCAATTTAAAAGTTTTTTGTGTTTCCATAAACTTTCTGGCCTGATTTACAATGTAAATAGTGACAATATCAAAGAAAATTGTTCCAAATGTTTATTTGTTTCATAAAAAGATCCCTCTTCAACTAGAGAATCGATACCTTCCAATTCTTCAGTACTGTAATCGATACAAATTCAAACATATACACCATGATATTTTACATACAAACTTTGAAACATTTTTGATTACAAACTTTTTTCGATTCTTAGGGTTAGAAGCTGCAAAATAAACTACTTTTACTGTTTGGATCATCATTACAATCCTAGAAACATTAAGTTTTACCTCAAAACGCTTTTAGTACCACTTTTTCCAAGTATAAATACATTTGCAATAAGCTTGAATATCCTTGTTTACAGTCAATTACAATAATCATGCCATGATATATTGAGATTTATTTCATCCCAGAACTATACAGAATTATGATTCCAATAATTAATTATGATTCATGTAATCATTTGCATACTCTGAATGAAATTCATAGATCAATCAATATTATGACAGTACCATGCAGAGTAATTCATGTATAGTTTATTTTGAAACTCTTGAAAAGTTGGAATTATTGTAGATGTATTGATTATAATGATAAATAGTTAAAATGGTCCAATCTTTGGGTCGTCGGAAAGTAATTTTCCAGATATTGTGAATATTAACACAGTTATTAATCAAGCCACTCAAAATTGATGGTCAAAAAAATTTGAAAAAATCAAGAGTACAATGGGGATTATTATCAATAAATTTGTCAGAAAACATTGGGAAAAAATGTTCACTTCCTGAGTTCATGTGAATCAACCCATTATATGAGTGAATGCATGAAAAATTTGCTTATCCCACTTACAATTTCATTTTGATCCAGCTAAAAGTTCACCTTAATTCACTCCTGGATATCTACTCACAAATCCACTTAGAATCTTATGAATCTGTCAGAATATTCATGGGAATTCACCAGGGAATTGTTACTTGCAGGGAATTGTTGCATGCATATGGATTAAGAAAGCAGCTAGGATTTTAAATTTGAAAGCATTGAAATAACATTTGGTAGGTCAAACATTAATCAGGGAACGTAAAATTGAAGCATCCAGTCTACAGTTTTAAAATTTCATCAACCATACAACCCATAGAAGTAGAATTTAATATTTTTCTTGCCTGTAGACCTGCTCGGTTTACGAGTTCTTCGTAACGTTGAGATGTTCGTTTTGTAATCATCTCGTCACCTTCTTCTAGATACCTTTTGTACCGCTGTTTATCCATGTTTGCAATAATAAACAAAAACTTTTCTGCTCACACTTGATATCGCTTTGGAAAATAATTTTCTTATTGCAATACAGATTTTTTTTTCTTCATCCAGGGGTTATCCTCACGGGGAGATTGCAATACAGATTTGAACACCAACTGACACCAACTATGGATTTCAAATTTTCAAACTGAAACTGATACTGCATTTGTTTGACACAAAAGCTATGTCACAAATAAAGTTCCTGAAAGTTAGCACCAAAGTTTGTTAATTAATATATTCGAATATACCAATCAATTGCGCATTAAAAAAAACATTTAATAGTTTCTATTAATTCTGATTGCGCATGCTTGGATTTCAAGCAGATTCAAAGAAAAATTTTCTTGCTATGTGAGGCGTGAGTGTGGACTTACCTTCGACGCGTTCGTAGCGTGTGTGGTAGAACCTTTATTACATGTCTTGATTTTTTTTGTTTTGTTTCATTTTGTTTTGTTTTAATTTGGTTAAACAAATTTTGAACTCTATCTGAGAACGGTCAGGAAAAAGTTTAGTTTGATTCATTTGAGAAGGAAAACTCTGTCCATCTCATGTTTACCTATCTTTGAATATGGAATTGAATTATGCATGTGTCAGATTTGGTGATGACAAAACAAAGTTATACCATGTACCAATATCTAAAATTAAATACTCTCAAAAGTTCATCTCATCCATTGAGCCAGAGCACGAAAATGATTTCAATCCTGATCATAAATACTCGGTTTTCTGGTGTGTCTGTGAAGCAAACGAATGTCTTGATGATGAAGATTGTGGATATTACAAAGCCTATATTATTTGCTTAGGAGGTGAGTATTTTTGTAGCATGTAATTAGTAAATCCCAAAATTATTGAAAATTGAATTAATTGTTTATTGGTTACAGAGAGTGAAGATGATACCAGGAAAAAGACTGAGCTCCATCGTTTTCGTATTCCTAATAATAGGTACTCACCAAATCCAACCGATTCATCGTCATTAGAATTGGAAGACTCTTTAACAATCAGAGCAAAGAGAAAAAATCCACCTATTGTAGATGTGAGTTCTTGAATATTCGTTGCTTATTGAGATGAAAAACTGATAAGTATTCCAAGATTCAATCATTGTTTAGTTTTTTGTCATCCACCCACTTCTTCACTCTTTTTCTCTAATAAAAATTGAATATTCAGTAGCACATTAGAATCACCATTATGATTTGTTTGATTAGAAGATATTGTTTCTCCTTTTCCCTTCACGAACTTAAATTATTTGTTTATATTGTATGTGCAGTAGATAGTATCTAGATGCTCTTCTGTACATAGTTCAGAGTAAATATTTAGTTCAATTAAGAGATATTTGACACCATGCGGCTATCATGAAAAACAAATCATAAATTGTCTGAAGGTATATGTAGAAGGAAAATTCTGCATTGAGCGTCATTTTACCCAAAGATATGACAGTAACTAACTTGCTTTTACTGTAGGTGTTTATGGCATATGGACTTGAATGTAATAGTGTGCTTTAGATGCAAAAAGTTTGAATATATCCTGTCTTGCGTTTATCAAGGTCTTAATCAAAAAGTGTTAAAAGTACCTCAAATAGTTTAGCTATTTAACGAAATTCTGTAAAGAATTCATTATTGATCCAAAACAATAAATTAAGATAGATTAGGGAGGGAAATCACAAAGTCTTTGCAAATATGGATGCCTGGTAATAGCTTTGATATCAGTGATTGATGCCAGAATTCATTTTTCACTCTAGTGATTGGATCCTAGAAAGTTTGAAAACAATAGTTTCACGGAAATAAATTCTGTAAATAAATTTTCCTTAATCTAGAATGAAATTTGAATTTGAGAATGAAAGCAGGTTTCCCATCAAGTTCTAACATTAACTAGGAAATCTATTGGGATTCGGGTCACTGATCTTGAACAAACTATTTTGCATATCTTTTTGGATTAAGATTATGTGATATCCAAAGTCCCAGGGGCAAACACTTCCATTTTCTCTAAATAATAATCTTTTTCGATTTCATTAAATCACCATTATCGCACCAAATCACAATATCACTTCTGAGTCATTTCCTCTCACTGCACTGACTAGGAGACCGCTTGGGATGCGAATCACCAATTTTGGCCAAAATTTTTTTGGTGTTTCTTGGTGATAAGAATAGAGAGTATGCAGAGTTGTAGGGTCCAACGCTCCCAAACTTCCAAGATATTAATTTATGTATCCTGGGTGGAGCCGTTGTTCTCGTCCCAAATGACAATATGTCATCTGAGACGTATTTCCCTCACTGCACTGCTCTTTCACTGTTCTCACTTGAACACCACATCACATTCTATCCTAGAAACATACAAAAAAAATAAATCACATGTATACTCAACAAATCTTACTTCCATGTCTCACTCACATAGATTAAAACCGAAATATATGGAAAAATCAACGATTATCGACTTTTCACTCTGCGCTTGGATACTGAAGCAATAATAACAAGTATCCAAGCACAAAAACAACAAATGCAGTATAATTGGACAACAATTCAGTGTCAGAATTGATTTTCACTCATGAAAACTTCAATTCTGAACATGTGTCGACCAATATCATACTATAACTAATAATATAAAAACTTATCTACTCACAGCTTCCTTCTCACTTCAATGCAATTTATGGCTCTGTACAGCATACCTGGAACACAAAAATTATCACAAAGAAACATCTTTCAAAAATATATGAAAAAAGGCAAAGGTTAAGTTTACTTATCTGAATTCCCTTGCGTCTTGAATAAAAATCATCCTCATCAGCTGCACACGATCAAGCTCCAAACTTGCTGGAGAACACTGTGGCGGAAATTAATCTGGAAACTTTTCTTAACTGATATGTACACATCACATGTGTACTCATCAGGTAGACATTGCTTACTCACTACAGCTTGAGTGATTGTAAGAAAAGTTTCCAGATTAATTTCCGCCACAGTGTTCTCCAGCAAGTTTGGAGCTTGATCGTGTGCAGCTGATGAGGATGATTTTTATTCAAAACGCAAGGGAATTCAGATAAGTAAACTTAACCTTTGCCTTTTTTCATATATTTTTGAAAGATGTTTCTTTGTGATAATTTTTGTGTTCCAGGTATGCTGTACAGAGCCAGAAATTGTATTGAAGTGAGAAGAAAACTGTGAGTAGATAAGTTTTAATATTATTAGTTATAGTATGATATTGGTCGACACATGTTCAGAATTGAAGTTTTCATGAGTGAAAATCAATTCTGACACTGAATTGTTGTCCAATTATACTGCATTTGTTGTCTTTGTGCTTGGATACATGTTATTATTGCTTCAGTATCCAAGCACAGAGTGAAAAGTCGATAATCGTTGATTTTTCCATATATTTCGGTTTTACTCTATGTGAGTAAGACATGGAAGTAAGATTTGTTGAGTATACATGTGATTTATTTTTTCTGTATGTTTCTAGAATAGAATGTGATGTGGTGTTCAAGTGAGAACAGTGAAAGAGCAGTGCAGTGAGGGAAATACGTCTCAGATGACATATTGTCATCTGGGACGAGAACAATGGCTCCACCCAGGATACATAAATTAATATCTTGGAAGTTTGGGAGCGTTGGACCCTACAACTCTGCATACTCTCTATTCTTGTCACCAAGAAACACCAAAAAAATGGGCCAAAATTGGTGACCCGCATCCCAAGCGGTCTCCTAGTGAGCTCACTCATTCTGTCTTATTGCTGGATACCATTGCCCATAACATTCCAAACCGCACAGTAACTAATATCATTACTTTAAGCAGAATTCACTCTTTCATACACTCAAACAGACTAAAAATTGAAATAACTTGAAAAAGACTTACGTTTTGTGACTATTCACTTTGTGCTTGTATGCTAAAGCAATAACACCATGTATCCAAGCCCCAGTGACAGGAATTGAATGGAATTGCACAACAATTGAATAACAAAACTTAATATTTACTGTGAGAACTTCAATTATAATTATTGACTACACATAGTCATGTAAGGTGAGACGATAAGCAAAAACACTCAACTGATGCAATCAACTCTTGCTGCCATACAATTTCTAGTACTGCTCTGCTCACCTGTAAAACAAAACGAACTACAAAGAATCAAATTCGTATAAAAAATATAATCTGAAGCAAACAGAAAAAGTACAGGTTATGGCTACTCATCTAAATTCTACTCTCCATCACGATGAACTTTGATGAATTATTCCTGCATATTTTGGAGCTATAAATTTACTCCCAGTCTAACTAACTATTGTAAAGTTATTAAGAAAAAATCATTTTCACCTACTCAAACTGTGAGTAGAAAACAGTGCGTTTATCCGCCATATACATCTGTTCACTATTGACGCTCATGGTATATAACCTCTGCATAGAGTACCAGTATGAATCTAACAAGAAAATTAGTTTCAATTAAATAATGAAACAGCTCGAAAAATGCGGAATTATTGATAAAAAATTACATGCGTTTCCGAAAAACTTAGTTTTGTCTTTTTTTAGGAAAAAATAAAACCCATTCATGTTAGGTTAGGCAATTCAAGTAGCGGATGTATTTTTACCCAATGAAAATATTATCAATCGATAGCTATTTGATTGCTGATATCAAAACTATAAACAGACTTGCAGAATTCGCAGTTGATTTGGCATTAACGGTTATTTGCAACATTAGGTAAATCTGTAACAGCGTATTCGTGCGCATGCGCGGTTACTGTGACGGCTGGGCGGGCGCGCATTTCTAATTCGTATCATACGATCAAGTATTGAATGATAACCTGAAAAACATAGAAATTAATCACCGGAATCGGATAGAAGTACATCGCATTTTCGAGATCGATTATCATTTTGTTTGGGAAAAATAATTCAAATAATCTAAAAACAAATCACAGAAATTGGATAGAACTACTCTATTATTTTCTCAAAAACACCTTCGAATGGAAAATCAATAGATATATTTTCTCCTACATATTTGTTATAATTCCATTAAAGATGGTAATTTTTTCAGAAGTAGAAAAAATTGTATTCTTACAATCGAAGGTCTCTAATCGAAGGCCTCTAAAAACGCACACATTCACGACTACTTAAGGGGTAATATCCGGCAAAATTTTTTTCTTTTCATTTTTTTTATTGGCTTAAATCATGCTAAAACTATCCTAGAATCGGAATCTACAACTCCCAAGTACTGATCTAAACTCAAAATCTATTTAAATCAATTTTTACCGAACAACTTTTATATAAGATACATAGCATTTTGAAACTTTAAACGCGTTTTTCTCAAAACCATGTTTTCAAACACGGCGAGCAGTAGAACTGAAAAACTTAACATCCGATTGACTTGAAATTTCAACTGTAGCTCCTTCATTAAATTATCCAGTGAAGTACACACCATTTTAGCGATTGATTGACAAAAAAAAACAATTTTTTTTTAAACCGTCGCCATTTTGCGAAGAAAAAATTCTAAAAATATAATGATGTGTACTTCACTAGATAATTTAATTAAGAAGCTACAGTTAAAATTTTAAGTCAATCGGATGTTAACTTTTTTAGTTCTACTGCTCGCCGCGGAAGAACTTTTTAAAGAAGCGGTTCACGGCAATCGCTGCACAGTCGCCATTTTTTAAAAAAACTAACAATAAAAAATTTTTTTCTATTCTCCAAGAGCTGCTTAATCCAATGATATATTATTTACATACCTTACATCTCAAATGTCGTTTAAAAAAAATCATGGAAAAAGCCTTGTTTTTTTGAGCATTTGGTGGATATTACCCCTTAAAAACACACACACACACACACACACACATTAAAAGAAAAAAATGCACACACATGTTTCCATATATGTGTCTCGGAAAAATGCTTACACGCACACAAAAAAATCTGTAGAATCACACATACGCAGCACACGTAGGCGCACGCATAGAAACATACAAATGCACATATTCGAACACAGATGTAGTGTATATATTTGATATGGAGATCTTCGTCCATGATCTATATTAATTTTTCAACATTTTTGCTAAATATCAAACATTCTAATGATTGAATTATAAATTGCTCTAGGAACAGCGCAAAATCAAAAAAAGAGTCATTGAATCCCATGCAGAGAAAATCAAAGCAAAATATGAAAAAAATAGTTTACTCCAATCAAGAAAAAGTCTGGTAGAATTAGCTGATTATAGCAATATCGCAAATGAAAGTCCAAAGGCATCACATGTTGGATCAACTGACTCTATGGATGACACGGAAAATATCTATCATTACCCAACTGATTCCCAAGTCGATTCGTTTTCTCCAGTTGAATTGACAGGAAGAGATTTGCCATTAACACCAAAATCCCATCAAGATCAGTCATTGGCTCATCGAAATAGATCGGTCTACTCCGATGAAAGATCACCAATACTTTCCCAGAGAATTAGAAGTTGCCGAAGGAATCTATTTGGAGAAATATCGTCAGAAAAATCGTCGCCGACTGTTCCTTTTTCTCCGAACGCTCGAGAATCACAGGGCAATAGTACTCCACCTCCAACGCCACATTCACGGAGATCTCGTTCACGTTCTCCACTGCGAGAGCCTGATCCGAGTGTATCTAGGTCGCCAAGAACACCACGAAGAGAAATTTCTGATTCCGGTATGAATAACTCCATAATAACTATTTGAATATTATTGTTGCTCAATCATCTTTCCAAAAAGCTCTTAAGGGGTAATATACCTTTGTGACCTCCGATTTCGAGGTCATTTTCAAACACGTACCATAAGCGCAGAAAAAATCCTAGGGATATGGGGTTTGTTGCATATGAAAGAACTACTTTCCAACTATAGAAAACACACTTTCTTTTTTCTAAAAAATACAAAATGGCGGCGTACCAGCTCGTCAAAGAAGAAAAAATTTTTTTACTTTTTCTCTACTAGCGTACCGC
Organism: Aphelinus atriplicis; assembly: GCA_020882685.1. Taxonomy (NCBI): domain Eukaryota; kingdom Metazoa; phylum Arthropoda; class Insecta; order Hymenoptera; family Aphelinidae; genus Aphelinus; species Aphelinus atriplicis. The sequence continues at coordinate 5,441 of JAJGQD010000165.1, read as the reverse complement.
TACAGGTCACAATTTTGACCCTAGAAGAAAAAATCGAACGGGGTTTTGGAGTAAAATAAAAAACTCAGTGAACGTCGGGCGGTTTTTTTGAAATTCAAATTTGGGGCCAAATGGCGTCAATTTGAATTTTTTTCTTTTTTTTTCGCAAAAAAATCGATCGAAAATCGGCAATAAAATCGGTAAAAATCAAAACATCAAAAAAATCGTGCGACGTTCACTTAAAAATCATGTTTCCAAGCTACAGTTAAAATTTGGAGTGAATCGGTTGAAAATTGACGCCGCTATCGGTACGCTGATGTCAAAAAAGACGGTTCGAGATAAATCCGTTCAAAGTTTTGAGTACAATACTAATACTATACGACTTTGTTCAGAGAATCGATTTTTCGAGGCACTTAGAACTTCTTCCCCTACTTGATCGACTTTTCATATCATTCTTAGATAGTTTAGGGAGTGCTTAAGCCAATAAAAATAAATTGGAAAAAAAGTCACAAAGGTATATTACCCCTTAAGTCGGAAAACACTCGTGTTTCAGTATTTATCTAGTAGAGGAGACACAGATAGAATTACTAGATTACTCCCCTCTGTTCGATAAGTCGTAAGGATTCCTGTCAAAAAAAATGAATGACATTCTCTTGAGATTTTGATACATACATATGGAAATCTAGTGGAGAATCCGATTTTGCCACGAACACTTTTTCGATAGCCTAGGTCGAAAGTTGACCTTCTTTCTCGTAAATTGAGAAAATTTAGAAAAAAAAGGACTCTTTTGTTGAACTCGAGGACTTGAGTGACTGACGTGGATGCTGCACAAAAATTGGAGTATAAAAGAGAAAAGACCAGCCAAAGTATCTGTAGAATCAGAGCTATAGAAAGACAATACCTAGACAATTATAGAAAATTTCAGAGTCAATCCTTTGCGTGAGCCGTGAATTCATTCAAAAAATCTGGAGACACAAATTTCGATCGAGTGCTTGATGATTCTTAAAAATGATCGAGATTGACTAGAAATTTCAAATCACCTCGGTGTCTGGGATTGATAACAAAGCCGAACAAAAAAAAATTTCGACGCAGGGGGTTTGACTATGTAAACTATATGTTAAACGTTTGGAACCTCTCAACACATAACCGCATAATGCCATAACCCCATAACATCATAACACCATGAACCCTGGACGTTGTTTGTCCAGAACCTCAAAAAACCTGTTAAATTAGAATTTTCCGACTCATTTAATGTGTATAACTTTATTACTTGATTAGTACACGTCTAGAAACTCTTACCCCTTAACCCCATAACCGCATAACACCATAACCCCATAACACCATAAACCTTGGACGTTGATTGGCCATAACCTCAGAAAACCTATTAAATTAGAATTTTAAGACTCATTCAATATATATATATATATATAAAACTTTATTACTCGAACAGTAAAAAACCTCTTACCCCATAACCGCATAACACCATAACCCCTGGACGTTAGGGTTTAGCCATAACCCCAAAAAACCTAGAAAATTAGAATTTTCAGACTCATTCAATGTATATTACTTTATAATTTGAACAGTTTATGTCTAAAACCTCTAACCCCATAACCGCATAAGACCATAACCCTGTAACACCATAAACTCTGGACATTAGAGTTCAGCCATAACCCCAAAAAACCTAGTAAATTTAAATTTCCAGACTCATTTAATGTATATAACTTTATAACTTGAACAATTAATATCTAGAACCTCTAACCTCATCACCGCATTACACCATAACCCCTGGACGTTAGGGTTTAGCCTCAACCCCCAAAAACCTAGTAAATTAAAATTTACAGGACTTTTCAATTTCTTGAACCCTATAATTTAAATAGATAGCGTCTACAACCTCTAACCCCAGAACACCATAAACCCTGGACGTTGTGTGGCCATAATCTCAAAAAACTTAGTAAATTAGAATTTTCAGAACTATGCATTGTATATAACTATATTACTTGAACAGTTAACGGCTAAAACCTCTAACTCTATGAAAACATAACACCATAACCCCATAACATCATAACCCCATAACTTCACAATCCTGTTACACTATATTATATAATCACCATATAATCAAATCATTTGAACTGTATAAAATCGTTTGTGCTATTAGGGTTCGAGAAAGTTACCTTCAAACTTATCAATATATTACCCTATAACCCAATAAAAACATGCCCATATAACCCTGTAACCCCAGATTTCCGAGCCGTATTATCCTATAACAATATAACTCAAACTACACGGTCGCAAAAACAATTAATATATTAGTTATGTTTTTGGGGTCGTTGAATCTGAATATGAGATTACTAAAACTCCAGCAGGTTTAGGTTCGGCCATAACCTCAAAAACACTTTGAAATTCATGATCTTTTTACTAAAATTTATTTCTAATTCACTAGGTTCCTTGGGGTTATGGATAAACTCTAACGTCCAAGGGTTATGGTGTTATGCGGTTATGGGATTAGAGGTTTGGGACAGTAACTGTAGAAGTTATAAAGTTATATACATTAAATGAGTCTGAAAATTCTAATTTACTAGGTTTTCTGGGGTTATGGCTGAACCCTAACGTCCAGAGTTTATGGTGTTACGGGGTTATGGTATTATGCGGTTATGGGGTTAGAGGTTTTAGACATAAACTGTTCAAGTTATAAAGTTATATACATTGAATAAGTCTGAAAATTCCAATTCACTAGGTTTTTTGAGGATATGGCCAAACAACGTCCAGGTTTCATAGTTATGTTGTTAAGCGGTTATGGGTTTAGAGGTTTTAGACGTTTAATGTTTAAGTTATACATTTATAGAAACTAAAATGTTCTGGAAATTCTAATTTATAAGGTTTTCTGATGTTTTGGCCAAACCTCGACCCTAGGGTTTAAACCGACCTTGGATTCAGATTCAGCGACCCCAAAAACATATCGTAAACATTGTCAAACCCCCTGCGTCGACAATTTTTTTTGTGTGGATGTGATGATTCAACACCAGGATTGGTGGAGGTGTATAGGCTACCAAGATAACTGTGTATCCCAAAAAATTGACAAGCCTCTAGGGATTTGAGGCAATTGCCTGGCATTTGATGATGATGATTATCAATAATGATATCATAGATGTTCTGTCAATTTTTAATTTTTTAAACAATTTAATTTTTCTGTCAAATATTTTTTACAAAAATCTTATATAAAACATTCTTATAATCACGACGTTTAACACTATATATTGAAATAGAATCTGATGCAGAGGAGGGATTGAAGATGCTAAAAAAATATAAACCCCGACTTTACAAGAAGTATGTAAAGCTCCATGGACCATTTAAAGGTACATCGTTCAACTTATTCTTTGTAATTGAATGAGCGGCTTTGAAATCGTTTGACAATTCAATTTCCGGTTCAACTGTCTCAATAAATTTATCACCAAGCACATAAAGCTCACGTAACGGATAAAAAAATATTGCAAGACGTTCACAAATAAACTTAAAATTTGTAACACGCAAATCCAGAAACATAACACACAGAAACAATATACAAAATACAAATGATGAATTATGATGATGATGGGGGTATTAGGGGTACTTTCTGTTTCTTGATTCAATTTGTTGTTGATAGAAGCTAGAAATTGACGAAGAATTGTAAATAGCTATAAATTAGCAAAGGCAAATGAATGTCAATTTTGAATTTGTTAATTGTTTGATTTGTTAATTATTTGTTGTTACAGATTAAAGCACAAGTGAAGTAAAAATAGCTATAAGTGATCATAATCTCGAAGCATTCGTTAGTTTAACTTAATCTTGAAAAAATTTAAAAAATTGTATGGAAAACACCATGTGAAATGCTCTATCAAACATTTTGAATATTCGCTCATGATATTGTACAAGTTCAAATTAGACCCCTCCTTGTGGGGTAATATACCTTTGTAACCACCGACTTCGAGGTCATTTTCAAAGACTTACCTGAAGCGCAGAAACATTTTTAAAAATATGGAGTTTGATATATATGAAAGAACTAATCTAAAACTCCAAAAAACTCACTTCAATTATATCAAGGAATTCAAAATGTCTACGATGTTTCCTGGAAAATCATATTTCCAAGCTACAGTTGAAATTTAAAGTCAATCGGTTGGAAATTGATAGAGCTATTAATACGGTCAAGTTAAAAGACGGTTTCGAGAAAAACGTGTTCAAAGTTTCAAATCCTATAAATTCGATAAAATTTTCATAACCTCTAATCTGCGATGCCTGCTCAATACAATTGGCCTTCCAATTGAAGATTCATTTGCTCCCCAGTTGTTCTTGACGAAATTGCATCTTCGCGGATAGTTTTATAAAGAGAAGAATACAAGCCATAACTGCATAACTGTCTGCGCGCTTCAATACCACCTATTTGGCTCCGCGACTTTGTTCAGAAAATCGATTTTTTGAGGCACTTAAATCTTTTTCCCCCGCGTGATCGGCTCCTTACATTATTCTTAGATAGATCGTGGAGTGTTTGAGTAAATAAAAAAAATTGGAAAAATAGTAACAAAGGTATATTACCCCTTCCCACGATCATACAAATATTCACACAATCATGACATACGATGTAAAATCAAACTCAATACATAAAAAACAACTGCCATTCAACATTTCTCACATACAAGATCAAAAAATGAGGAAAATAATATTCGGTACTCATTGCAGGAAACCACAGTTTCTGAGAGACCAATTGAAATGAGGTTTCATGAGATTTTGGATACGGATGTTGTGTATATGTATATCGATATACTATTTATATATAAATAGTATATATGAATAGTATTTCGGATAATAATAATCAGGATTTCGAAGCGTTAGACTGGCCTCTTGTGGTTTCCTTTTGTTAAGGGGTAATATCCACCAAATGCTCAAAAAAATGTCTTTTTCCATGATTTTTTTTAAACGACATTTGAGATGTAAGGTATGTAAATAATATATCATTGGATTAAGCAGCTCTTGGAGAATAGAAAAAAATTTTTTATTGTTAGTTTTTTTACAAAATGGCGACTGTATAGCGATTGCCGTGAACCGCTTTTTTAAAAAGTTCTTCCGCGGCGAGCAGTATAACTAAAAAAGTTAACATTCGATTGACTTAAAATTTTAACTGTAGCTTCTTAATTAAATTATCTAGTGAAGTACACATTATATTTTTAGAATTTTTTCTTCGCAAAATGGCGACGGTTAAAAAAAAATTTGTTTTTTTTGTCAATCAATCGCTAAAATGGTGTGTACTTCACTAGATAATTTAATGAAGGAGCTACAGTTGAAATTTCAAGTCAATCGGATGTGAGATTTTTCAGTTCTACTGCTCGCCGTGTTTGAAAACATGGTTTTGAGAAAAATGCGTTTAAAGTTTCAAAATGCTATGTATCTTATATAGAAGTTGTTTGGTAAAAATTGATTTAAATAGATTTTGA
>JAJGQD010000164.1:0-12059 GCA_020882685.1 Aphelinus atriplicis | reverse complement strand
CCGTCAAGCTTCACTGCTGTCCTGTTGCCTGCTGTGAAGAAACAATTGACTCTTTGTTTGAAAATCTTGCCCTCCTGGTTTCGGTGAGTTTTCAACTTTCTATTTACAAATAGAATAGACAGACTATCCTTGAATGTTTCCTTTATGGTAAAGCATACCTCTCTAAGCATACCTCTTGTCAAAGTTATAATTATCGAATATCATTTACAATTTGATCTAGATATTCAACTCTCGTGTTCGATCGTTTCCAACCGTCAAATCTATTGTCATCAATGCGTTAACCGAATAAAAATCGATGGGGTTTTGTGCTGAGTATGTGGGAATGGGTGCAGGTCCAGGATGAAGAAGACTGCAATTAATTCCAAGCAATTTATTAGTGGTCGTATAAATGGTCTCTCGCCTCTGTCGGAGGCTATGCCGCTAGGCCAGCTACAGCGGAACTGGTCGTTGTCGCGCCGACTGCCCGCTCGCTCACCCGAGCTCTCTCGCTGCTGCGCCACGCATGCGCAGTCCGCAGTCGGTACACCGCTGATCGCAGTTCCCCACATGACTCCCCCCCAAATGCGGCTGTCGGGAAAGCCTTTATTGTTTAAACAAGTTTTTCGCAGTCGCATTGAACATACAAAAAAAAATTATCCAATTTTATTTCTTTACATAGGAACTGCATATCAGTCTTAGTGCTGAAGGCACATTATGGTAAAAGATACTATATAAAACTATAAAAACGACTATAAAACATAGTATATTACATCTAAAAGTTACTTTGATTTTACATCTGTTTCGCGCTAACGCTATTTATCACATTCACAAGATATCGCAAAGAATACCAGAAAGGGTCACATGCACAATTCATGAAACAATTGTAGATTACTCAGCTTTGAAACTGATTGGCGAGGTAACTTGAACCTTCATGCATTGTGATGATTCCCATTACAATATTTTAAGTATACCGCGTCATCACTCTCCCCTTAAGGAGCTTTGAATTTTCTTTTTAAACGTTATTGCGCCGTCTAAAGTTAATTTCATAAACAAATTTGTTCTTAGTGTATCTAACATTTCTCTGTTGCAGAAAATGCAATAGCGTGTTATCACGGTCATAAATTTTACAGTTATGCAGCTTAACATCTAGAAAATCAGTCTGTGCGCATAACGCTAGTATGAAACTTACATCGATTGCTCGCTTCTTCTTTTTGCCGACATCGCAGTGCAAAGTGAAAGACGTTAATCTAAGATTTGTTAGAGAGCGCACAATGTCGTTTGTACAATCGTTCCAGGACATGGTTAAACACCTCAGAGCTGTTAAGCTCGCGAAATTGGTATCGGGTGGCAGATTAATGCCAGTAAGATCAAGAGTCCTTACAGCTACTGTAGCCCGCAACAAGGATGTAAGAAATGCCCTGGTTGTGGCATTGTGACGTATGCTAAGTACGTCAAGGCGCGGTGAAACACGCATGATTGGAAACACAAATCTGATTTCATCTACATCATAGGTACTGTCGAAACAAAAGTGTAACGAGCGCAGAACATTTTCGCCCGAACAAACTGCAGAAAATAATTCCATCAAATGTGTGTCTCTATCAATGTTATTACAATTCCGAACAATCAGAGCTTTCAACGACCTATTCGCTCTTACAAAATTACAGAGGTGCAAGACTAAGATCTTATGACAATCTACGATTACCAACATCGTAAGTGAAGCAAATCTGGCGTCCTGGAGGCAGGTAAGAAGGAGATTTCCTGAAGACTGAAAACGCAATGTTTTCAGATTGTCTATTTTAATATCAGATTCATTATGACCATTCATTCTTCCAACGCTGAAATACTTGATTGTGAAATTCTTTGACACGTACTTTAATAAAGCACTAGAGGAATCTACGCTCACCAAACTAATAGAGTCTAAATTCTTTACGCCTCTTTCTGTCTGTAATTGAAAAAGATGCAGTGCCACTCCAGGTGACAAGAGCCTGCCTTCAGCAAAGAATTTCACATTCTTGTATCGAAAAATCGTGGCATCGTGCCAAATGAGATCAGTCGGATCGTTTACATTATATCTATTGTTCGCCAGATCGAAATCACAGACAGAACCATAAAAGGCCTCACTGAAATTTAACAAGGTATAGATCGTGTGAACATCGTCCGAGGGTAAATACTGCGTGATTCTAGAGACCAACTCCGGCATACGGAAGACTATCTGCATAGGGGACAGGTCGGATTTAATCGCAATCACACGGTTATCCATTTTAGCTTGAAACTTAAGACAGGAATTTGTCTTGATGAAGGGTCGTAAACTAATCGAACGATTCTTTCTCGACGGATTGTTACCTCTATAGAGTGAACGATTCCAGGGAAGCTGGTTCATGAATGAGAGAGTTTGAATTTTAACCGCCGTCGCGATATCCGCACAGTGAATGCGAGCAAAGGTCGTTAAACTTTTTGCTTTCTTATTAACATGAGCATCCGATAGCTCGTTTGCTCTGATGTGGTCTATCGCGAAGTTCTGGCAACCTACTCTATAAAAAATCTGACAGAGCTCCGCATGGTTAAGTTTAGCGAAAACGTTATAAATCTCGAAGTCCAAGACTAAATCATCGTTCCGCAAGATATGTGGAAGCGGTCTTTTTTGAATGTACAACGGAGTTTCTTCAAGAAAGTTGGCTCTACGCAATAGAGACGAGATATCGGCGCGATATCTGTGCTCCAGCCACTCGCGATACGCGTTTAGGTGGACTTCTGCCACGAAACAGCTTTGCCTGATTACATTGTTTTGTGTTTGTCTAAAACTATATAGTTGCTCAATTTGGTCGTCCAGCGGCTTGAGCAACTCCTGAATGGAGGGTGGTTCCAAGATCTGCGGCCTCTGCATGTCCTAACGAAAGAAGTTACACTTAATTTATAGAGACTCGCTATCGCATTACAAAATTGTAGCGCAATTAAATTCTAAAGACATACATCATTCATACTTGATTTTAACTGAGAAATGCGTGCGGTACTCAGCGATTAAGCCAAACAGTGTGTTTACTCATGTGAAGTTAGCTTTTAAGCCTTTTTGTAGAAGTAACTTATTTAACGTAAACAAAATTTTACTTTCTTCACGTCAGCAGTTTCCTTAACATGTGTTTTGCTCGTTGCTCTACGCAGAATACTGGGAACAAACTTTTTTCGTTTGACAATCTTGTCAACTGAGGAGAATTCTTCATTGCATTTCCCAGAACTTCTCCGAGAGAGGAGCACATGATTGTGTCACAATGGGGGTAACTATATTTACAGTAGAATCAGAATGCTCGGAAGAAGCTTCTGCTTGAGGAAGAGGAAATGTGCTGAATGGAAAAGGTTCCATGTCATTGTCTTCACAAGATCTGTGCACCTCAACTTCCCCTGAAAAACGTGTTCTGGAGAAGCAACAGGGCAACAGGAATTGCGTTTTGACTAGAATGAAGAATTGCTTCAATATTTACATTAGTTTGAGTAGTATTACTTGAAGAGTTCGAAGATTGATCAGGTCTAGGAACTGTCACGTCATGTGGAATACTACTTGTCAGAGATTTATTTACAAGAGGATTCTGATTAACTGTGGGTGCGCACTCCACAGGTAAATCAGTTGCCAAAAAATACGCTGGCTTCAGTCTTTCTATAGTTACAGCTTTATGTACACCTTTGATATCAATAATATACACGCGACCGTCCTGCGATCGCTCAATTACTTTATAGGGACCCGAATATACCTTTTCTAAAGCGGGTTTTAGTCTATTCTCTTCTAGAAGTACATGTGAACATGACTTCATGTCTTTAAATACGAACGTTCGAAAATTTTTACTTAGATTGTGATTAACTGGAACTGGTTTAATCTTTCTCATATACTTCACGAATTCATTGAGAAAGGACTTAGGATCCGGCTCAGCGTCATACGTTGGACAAAACTGTGCAGGAAGCCTGAGGGTAGTTCCAAAAACTAATTCCGCGACACTTGCATCGATATCCGGTCTCACACGAGTACGCAAACCTAACATTACTGTAGAAAGTGCGCACGTCCAACCCGGGCCATTGGTATGGCAACGCAAAGCCGACTTTAAATCTCTATGAAAACGCTCAACTAAACCATTGGAAGCGGGGTGATACGCTGTAGTATGAATACGTTTTATTCCCAGAGAGTTCGAAAGATTTACAAGTAAGGCTGATTCAAATTCTCCACCCTGATCAGTGGAAACAGTCATGGGCACCCCAAAATTCGCGATCCAACCATCAAAAAACGCCCTCGCGATTGTTTCCGTGCGTTTATCACGTACTGGAACCGCGACCGGCCAACGAGTGTAACGATCAACAATTGTTAGAATGTACCTCATACCGTCACATGGTGGAAATGGACCTACAATATCCATGTGAATGTGGGTGAATCTGCCATCCGGAGCTATGAATTTTGCTGGGAGAAACTTGTTGCGTTTAGTCACTTTATTTTGTTGACATTTTATACAGGTTTTGCACCAAAGGTGCACGTCTTTGGACATATTCGGCCAAACATAATGTTTGCGAACGAGCCTATCCGTGCTTCTCGCACTTGGATGAGCCGGCGAGTGAAAGATATTAAAAATTTCACCACGCAAAGTCTTAGGGACATATGGCCTGATTACACCATCATGCATGTTACAGTAATAGGGAATATGATTCTCGCCAAAAGTCCAGCGAGTTAAGTCAAGTGTCCGATTTCTATCCGCCAAAAGGTCCGCCAATTCCTGATCATTAGCCTGCTCTTTAGCTAAAGAAAGATTGTCAAGTGCAACAGGCAGACGAAAAGCATCTATTCGAGCGTTTCCCAAAAGAGAGATATTCGCGCCCGAATCAGATATTGCCTGCGAGGCGTGAGCAGAAATTGCAAGGGAGTCCAAACGCGACAGAGCATCGGCCACGACGTTATCTTTTCCAGCTATGTGCATAATAGTTGCGTTAAATTGAGAAATGTATTGCAATTGATTGATACGCCTTGGAGACGTTTTCAAAGGGTCCTGCAACATGGCATACTGCAAGGGCTTATGATCTGTAAATATTACAAATTCACGCGCGTCCAACATATAAGAGAAGTACCGCACGGCCTCAAAAACTGCCAACAGTTCCCGATCAAAGGTGGAATACTTAGTTTGTGCAGGAGAGAATTTACGCGAGAAGAAACCCAAAGGTCGCCAATCTCTACCAGTCAATTGCTCTAAAACTGCTCCCATAGCAGTGTCAGATGCGTCCGTAATTAGACGCAGTTTGGCACTGTCCTCAGGGAATGCCATGATCGTGGCGTTAATTATATCAAGTTTGGATTTTTCGAAAGCAGCTTCCGCCTCCGGTGTCCATATAATCGGTCTTTTATCCTTCTTTTTAGCACCCACGAGATACGCATTTAATGATCTCTGTGTCTCAGCGGCGTGAGGAATGAACTTTCTGTATTGATTTATCATGCCAAGGAATTTCCGTAATTGTTCTATAGTTTCGGGTTTTTTTGCATTACTAATTGCTTCTACCTTTTCCGAGGTTGGCTTGTAACCGTTTTTGTTAATTACATGTCCAAGAAAAACTATTTCCGTTTTAGCAAAAATGCACTTGCCCACATTGAGACGCAACTGAAATTCTTTTAATCTTTCAAGTACTATACGCACGTGCTTTAAGTGCTCATCATAAGTTTTAGAAGCTATAAGAATGTCGTCAATGTACACAAATACAAAATCCAAATCACCAAGCGCACGAAAAAGGTAACGTTGAAATGTCTGAGAAGCACCACTGAGACCGAAAGTCATGAAAAGATATTCATAAGAACCGAAAGGCGTAATGATTGCCGTCTTTTCTATATCTTCTTCGGCAACCGGAATTTGGTGGAAGGCTTTGTACAAATCCAAACTGGAAAAATAGTTTTTACCAGCCAAAAAGGTAGTAAAATCATTGACTCTAGGAACAGGAAATCTATCCGGGACTGTTTGCGCGTTAAGAGCACGATAATCTCCACAGATTCTCCACTCACCATCCTTTTTTGGAGTCATGTGAAGTGGAGAAGCCCAAGAACTCGTTGCCTGACGACATATGCCCAATTTGCAAAGTTTATTAAATTCTTTCAAAGCGGCTTTGTATTTAGCAGGGGACAAGGGTCTTGCTTTGGCAAAAACAGGAGAACCGGTAGTCCTGATATGATGAAAAACCTTGGGATTCTTCAAAGGGATCACACTCAACTGATCTGTCAATTCCGGAAATTCCGTTAAAAGTTTTATAATGTCACTATCTTGCTTTACTACATTGATTTCATGGTCAATTGCCAATTTATTAAAACAATCAACAGTTTCACCAGAGTTTTTATCTGAAAGAGTACGCAAAGTCAAATCCGGAACCATATGCAACTTTTCTAGAAAATCACTACCAATTATGGGATAAGGTGAGTCAGCAACCAAAAACTTCCAAGATATTTTATTTTTGAAACCAAAATCTAACTTTTTATCAATGAAACCATATATTTTAATAGATGAATTTAAAGTTCTAAGCTGAAAATCTAGAGGTTTACCAAGAAAATTCGCAGGTTTGGGGAATATTGAGATATCCGCGCCGCTATCAATGAGAAAATCTACGTTAGTTTGTTTGTCTCTAATATGCAAGCGCGATGAACGGCCAAGATCATTCATTCCCCCGATGCCTGGCCCTGAGTGTTTCCCGACGAATTATCAACAGCATCAACAATTTTTACTTTAATTTTTTTCTTTTGCTTAGGATTTGGAGTTTTTGCTTTTGGTTGATCGACCCATGCACAAGGAGTTTGACAGTAAGTTGCGCGTGATTTGAATCTCCTGTGATACCAACACAAGGGTGGAGTAGAGGGAGACGAATTAGTTTTAGTATTCGCAACCTTCACCGGAGTCTTGCTAGAATTATTATTATTGCTTTTGCGATTATTGGATGAGGATCGACTACGACTTCGTGAACGAGATTCCAATTTTCCCAACTGAGAGGAAATTGCATCAACTTTGGCCACAAGTTTAGTGAGAGAGGGTTCAGCAGAAGATGTAGACAAAGAATCAACCTTTAAGGTTGAATTATTTGAAAAACCAATCTGAAAAGCCTGATCAGCTCTCTCTAGAATTTTTGCTTCTTCAGTGTAGTCCGAAATAAACAAATGAACATAGCTAGGCAATCGTCTTTTCCAAAGTTGTAAAAGCGTGGCTCTATCAATTGACTTATCTGCTAAACTGAGCATATGAAAAAAATATTCTGAAGGTTTACGCGAGCCCATTGAGTTATCATTGAAAAGCTGATTCAGCTTGTCCCAAGAGGACTCAGAAAAACGTTTCAAAATGTTGAACTTAAGTGAATTGTATTTATCTGTAGCACAAATATTAGCAAAAAGATCTTGAATGTTTTCTAGAGTTTCTGTACCCAGGTTATTTATCAAGTTACAGTATTTTATTTCATCAGCAACAATATTACGACTCATTAATTGCGTTTCAAAAAATTCAAACCAACCAGAAGGGTTACGTGGCCAAAAAGGAGTGCAGCGAAATTCAACACGTCCAAAAGAGGGAGTATGTAAAGCAGGAGAAACAACAGTGCTCGTCAAAGGAACAGAAGCAGCAAGATTGGACTGAACGGTATTAGGTAATAATGAACTGCCAGCAGCAGTCACTGTGGAAGTTGTAACAGTACCAGCTAAAGTAACAAACGAAGAAACTTCAACATTAATTACATTCTCATTATCATTATCTTTTGGCTTAGAAGAATCTATATTAAAATTTTTCAAAATAGTCTTAATGTCATTTAACTGCTGCGCAAGGGCATCATTGGATCCCTTTAAGTTCAAGTGAGAAGCTTCAATTGCACCCTGCAAATCCTCTTTCAAGGATTCACAATCACTCTTAATGGTATCATGAATCTCATTGCGTAAGCCATCAATGGCTTTATTCACAATGGTAATCACCGCCTGCTCATCCATAGTTAAAGAAGCAACAGAAACTTTCAAAAGGGGAAGGGTCCGATACTGTTTCTTAACTTTTGACTTAACCGGTGTAACCTCCAAAGGGCCTGAACGCAAATTAATCACTTTCTTGTCTGCGTCTGAGTCAGGATTCATAAGCAGGGATAGACATTAAAGAAAAGTCAAAGAAAACACTGCTCGAATAGCAACATAATAAGCTACACGAGTAAACTGAATTGGCTCAACCCCCTCGCACACACACACATCAAGGCAACCCAGCAGCTATGGCTCACCAAGACCCTGGCAACTAAGAAAAAAGGTACTTCGAGAACCTAAGCCAGCTTGGAAAACTCAAATGCAGCATAATGAGCACGACCACTCTGGTTAGCATGCAATGAGCCCCCTTACCATGCATGAAGCCCTCGAAGCATGAGCGAATGGAGTATACTACGCCAAGAGGTCAAGATAAGACCAAAAGCACTGAGCGCCAAGCTCTCATCAACCACCCCCAGAACGCCAGAGGCACACACAGGTATATGGTGCAATTTGATTTTAATTGAACGCTCGCATGATCTTATATCAGAAGATAAAAGGTATATGATACGCCAAAAACTCACTCGAGTGAGCCAAACTTACTGCTAAGTGTACGCAAAGAATCTCATTAGCTTGAGATTTAGTCACAATAAAAGAATTACTATCTCTATCAAAGTATTCAATTGTAAAAGGTTATTCTAAACAATATTGTAAGTTGACGCCAAGTCATATGAGAACAAAAAATAAAAGATTCACTATCAATTTCAAAATAGACAAGAAAAGAAAATTATTCTGAGGCAAATTATAAGTAAAAGTAATTCAGATTGCAAAAATAAAAAGATTCATTGAGATTTTTAAAAATGTACTAACTAAAAGAAATTATTTTTGAAAAAGTTATAAACTAAAGTCAACTCGAATGAGAAAAATAAGAAAAATTCATCAAGATTATCCAATGTACAAACTGAAATAAATTATTTTAATCAAAATCCTGAGTAAATACTTTATGTTCAACGTCAACTCAAATGAAATACTTGAAAATGAGAAATATTAAGGTAGGTTGGTTTCCTCACAAATAGCTACGTTACAGGAAACTCAATCTTATAATCAAATCAAAATATTATGAGAGCACAGTCAAATGAAAATAAGTAAAGGCTAAGTGCTCGAATCAAAATAGGATTACTGTTATGGACTTATAGACTAACGGTCTCGCCTGACCTTTGTTACCTTAAGGTAAATATTAAACGTAAGGATGAACGGAGAACTTTCTTGAAGCCGCTGCCCTGATGAAGGTGTCAAGTGATGCGAGACGTCGTCGCGGATGCACCACCAACTGAAGTCTCAGCAAGATCGCTCGTCCTCGAGCGCGAAGAATACAGCACTGCCTGGGAGCACGCCACGTGCGGCCCAAACAAAGATGGAACGTTCTGGAAGGCTTGGGAGCACGAAATCGTGCGGCCCGAGCCTTTGAAGGTCGTCGAAAATTGAGCGCGGCAAGCCGCAACTCAATGACTCCAAATCCAGCAACAAAATAATATAGGCAGAATTAGCCGTTATTCACGACGCCCAAGGCAAGCGAACTCAGCCTTGGAAAGAGGTGACGGGGACTTCTCCGATCACCAATTGATGTTATATATTTGCAGCTACGATTTGCAGCCACGAGAGAGAGACAGACTCAATCCGTGGATCGTCGGCAAAGAAAGTTTTTCCGCTCACGACAGCTATGTCGAGAGAGCGAGAGAGGCAAGTGCTGTATAAAAAAAGATATACAAGCACTATCAGGTAGTTAAGTCCAATACAAAATTTTCTTTTTTTGCTCGAGTGTAGCTTCCGCAACTACCTCAGAGCGCGCCGAAAAATATGGCGCCGACTCAAAAATTTTCTCAAATGAGAATACGTGGTGAGAGAAAAAATTAAAGAACTCTCACCTGAGTCGTCAAAATGTAGCTGCGGCGAAGCGGGAAGCGAGAGATGAACACGGCGCCTTCGAAGTTGAAACGACGCCGTAAGACAATATGGCGGCCGACCACGTTTCCAACAAGGAAAAAGTTGCCGCCTGACGAAGCGCTCGCTGCGTGAGCGTGAGGGCGAAGTCGGCTCCTCTCGACGTCGGGGTCACCAATTTGTGGGAATGGGTGCAGGTCCAGGATGAAGAAGACTGCAATTAATTCCAAGCAATTTATTAGTGGTCGTATAAATGGTCTCTCGCCTCTGTCGGAGGCTATGCCGCTAGGCCAGCTACAGCGGAACTGGTCGTTGTCGCGCCGACTGCCCGCTCGCTCACCCGAGCTCTCTCGCTGCTGCGCCACGCATGCGCAGTCCGCAGTCGGTACACCGCTGATCGCAGTTCCCCACAAGTATACTCAAGAAAAAATATGTTTCCAATCAAATCATTGTAATAATTGAGTACGCAACATTATTTATAATTTAGGATAAGTGAATTGATGGAGATTAAAATAAATTCAAGTAAGAAAGCAAATAGCCTAGAGTCATAAACATAGTCCAATTTCTAAATTGTTTTTGTCATCGTGAATTATCTGTACTTCTAGTATATAGACTCCTTAAATACGTTGCGTGTTGACAAACATTTCCGCTCAAAATCGACTTTCAAAATCGAACGAATCGAATGAATTATTTGAACTGATTTAATAATGAACTCTAAACAATATGCATTATTAAATTAATAGCATCCTTATATACAGTAATGAAATCAATTTATAATCGATAAATTTGTCCCTCAATGTTTGCTCAATCCCAAGCTACTATATTGTTACTGATAAAGTGTCTTACAATTATCAGTGAATTTCATTGGTTTCTTTATCTTCATCTTTCTCAGCTTTTTCAATGATGATCAAAGTATCAATATGCATTGAATATACAATGGAATATATATTGATTTGAAACATTATATCGAAATGCTGTTTAAAATGATAATTTATCACCTACTGAAAGAAGATATGTGATAATTGATGAGTTCACCGACTTTGTTTCAGAAACCTTTTGAGTTGACAAACTCTCTTCAACTGTTGGAATTCTGAACGAATATATATATTACATATATATCAACATGCATACTGCGAAGGCTTTGGCATTCTTTATCTTGCTGATTTTGAGCACTAGTAATGCTCAAGGTGGACCCATTGCGGCTGGCATCTGCTATGCTGGCTGTGCTGCAGTGACTGTTGCCTGCTTCGCAGCAGCCGGGTTCACTTTCGGAACCGTACCCGGAGCGGTTATTGCTGCGAGCCCTGCATTGGTAGCGTGCAACTCAGCATTCGGTGTCTGCGAAGCTGCTTGCGTCGCGGCAGTCATCGCACCAACTCCATAAATGTTTCTTCTCAATATTGAAAATTTTCTTTTCATTAATGTATTTGTGTGTTAATGAATGTGTTCTATGTTAAAACTCTTCAAACTAAAAATATAGTTTGAATATTATATTTAATAACAACCACTTGACATGTAATGACATATATATACAAAAAAGCATAACTTATTTTTGTCATACCTTTGTGTTTATGAATAAAGTATCGCACCCTTAAATCATGCTGTTGTGTAAATTGTTCACTCGCAGATTGAATGATATTCAAAAATTATTTTTCTCAATTTTTTTAAACTTCCAAAACTCAAAACAACATTTTTATCTTTTGTCATGTTCATTGAAGAAATAAACAATTTTGATTAGAGGTTGGGAACCAGAGGGTAAGTCGAAACAAGATAAAAAGAGATTTCCACTGTAGGCACACTTTTTCAATGCCTTGCAACTTGCAAGTACTGCAGATACAATTTAATTATCATGAATAATAATTTCTAAGAAATCGATTGAAATAAATGGAAGTCATTTTGTTACGCTAATATGTAGAAATAGATTTTAAAAACATTATTTCTTGCAAATGTATCGTTACAGAGAATTATAACAAATTTATCAATTCATTGATACTGTTGAGAATACCCGCTCAACGTCATTTAACTAAATTCTTACATTATACTTGCTGTGGCAAGAGTACTTCACACTAATATGAAAACAATGTTGATTCAGCTAACAAAGTCACTACTAGTCGAATCAGGAGATAGCTCAAATCAATCACTCAAATGATAAATTCTC
>JAJGQD010000163.1:0-16346 GCA_020882685.1 Aphelinus atriplicis | reverse complement strand
GTGTAAATTGAACATTTTGATTTTTTTGTCTAAAGGGACCATGTTATAATTCAATTCACCCCTATCTATTTCAAAATCAGATGACGTTGGCTGACTTTCTGTTCTTTGAGATTCTGAAAATTAACCGATTTTTTTCAGAACATGATTGAAATTGTACATAATAACCCCAGTATTACAATAATTGTATTTACCATTAGAAATAGCAGATTGAATATCCTGGCTATCCATAGGTGTTTCTTCGCTTCCAATGTCTTGACTATCCATCAATTCTTCTTCTTCAGGTTCGAAAACCTCATCCGGTCCATAAAATTCTTCTTGATCAGTCATCTTGACTTCTCCAATGAATTCAATCAGCAAGTCAGCCATTTGTCTTCCAAGGTATATTGTTTGGTCATTAGAACTATTGGGAAATTTATTTTTATCAATTCAACCCATTATTTCCAAGATCTTGACACATTCATTCACACTGCCAGTAATAATTTTTAAAAACATTTTGGAGACCGAATTTTGTCCTATTTTTTCATCAATATAATATATATTTCAATAAATAATATAACTCTATATTCTACTGTACTTTTAATATTCTTATGACAATATATGATTCTACATTATTCAAAATTGTATATTTGAGTGAATTAAATTCAAAATTATCAAAAATAATACTCAATACTCTTGAAGCTTGCAGAAAATTTAGCGGTTATGATACAGTTTTATGTATATGTGACGTCGAATTTACTTAGCGAACTCGCGATTTTTCAGCCAGGAACTTAATCCTATAGCTGGGTATACGTGATTTTGTAATTTACGAAGTCTGTGCGAGAAAAGAAAAATAATATATATAAAAGCGCAAAACACGATCGCGACCGGCAGCAAAATTCATACGCGAACCGATACTCTAGCGCGACCTAACCACGGCAAAAAAAAAACGCGTTTCAGGAGTGAGTGTAGTAATGGGCAAAGCCCAAAAGTACTGCTCACTTAGCTCGTATATTTTTTTTTTTAGCTCTACAGTCGTCACGTAGTTCTCTACGCGGTTAACGCAAATGCCATCTTCGGTGGTTGGGCACTGCGTCGACCGAGCGTATAGACTACGTTCCGAGTGTTATATAACAAAAAAAAATGATTGCCTACTAAGGGCTCAAAACGAATGATAAATCGATTGGCTACTCCGGCCTTTTATTCAAATTTGCCTACTAAGGGCTTTCAAAATGCAGCAAAATCCTTTCAAAATGTAAAACAATCAGCCTACTAAGGGCTCAAAATTCAACTGCCTACTAAGGGCTTTTAACTAAATAAATGATCGATATATGTAAAAATTTTTAACTTACTTTTATTTTATTATGTCCTTTCTCGTATACAAAAGTAGAGAGGACCCGTATTCGAGGTTGTACGGTGGCAGGTTCCGTCTGACCTAGCAGCGTAGCCTGTCTCCGGAGCCGTGCGATTCACTAGCACCTAGTGCTGTGGATATCACGGGAGGTGGACTCGCGTTAACTCTAAGTCAACGGTCACCCAGCTCTCTCTAGACGTTACCTTGCAAAGGACACATCCAGACTGACTTTTCCATGCGAAACGGGTCCTATTTATACCCAAAATTTCCACGGGACCCAATGAGTAGAGAGAGATGGAGAGATAGTCTGTCCTCGTCACTCCTTAGGGAGGACAGCCCTTCCCCCTCTCTTTACTCTTACAGGTGGCATCCCGTTTACAATTATTGTTAATTCTGAAATCTACGAACGCGATTTTGTTCACGAGGCCTGCCTCTATCAGGGCCCGCAAGCACAAACGCGCGCGACGCTTATTCGCGAACTTATTTGCGAATTTTATGCGAATATCAATCTAACTCAAATCTTTGCACAAAATTCTTGAATCTAATAACTAATTGTCAATTCAACTTATCCTAACGATCTATCAATACTTTATTATTAACTATTGGCTTATAATCACCTGCTAATCGATTACTCGATCAGATATGCGTTTCGACCAAATAAAACGTTCTCAAGCGTTGAAATACCAATACTTATTTTTCAAAAAAACTTATTACGTTAGTTTTTAATCGTTATTTATTCATAATATTTACTAACAATATCAGTTATTCCAAAAATGAAACTATATATCTAACAAAAAAAATCATTTCAGTAAACTTATTTCATCTATAAACTTAATCTCTATTATAAAATCAGGAAACTTGATTTTATTAACTCGTTATCAAATTCATTGTTAATGAGCTAATTAATCTATTAGATCCTATTATAACTATCCCAAATGTTATATCATTATATTGGTTGAAATTCGCAGAGTCGGTTAGAATCCCACAAATCGAGAAACGAGCAGAATTTGATTAAAAATTGATTAAAAACCGATTTCTAACGTATTTGCGGCTCGCGCTAAACCGAGCTGGAAAGGTGCGTATCGGCGAGGAAAGTCAGTTTTTATGACTTTTCCGGTAACCGAGCCTCCTTACGCATCAGCTTTCGGCTTGACCAGTGTCACTTAAGAATTCTATGTAGAAAAAACGGGTGCATCCAAACCCTATGTAAAAAAAACGCGTGCGCAGGCGACAGTTCGGCGCGTCCGCCCGGCAGCGGTACCTGCCCTATTGTTCTCTCTCTCTCGCCTCTGCAGCCGACAAGTGCACGTGCGCTCGAGTCTCTTGCGACTACGCGCAAACCTTATTACTATTTCAATAATGAATGCTTTTAATAATAATCAAACGCTCGACGTTACATCCCCCACCTTAAATTGGTTGCTAGGTATATCCAGAAGATATGCCTGCAAGCATAAACCTAATATAAGTCCTTATAACCTAAGATTTCTTATCATCCTAACGCAAACTCTTAATATTAAGTTACAAAATCGATAATAATCAGCCACTCAGGTTGAAAAATCCTCCTTCCTCTCGTTTGGTTGGTTGGGCTGTTCTCACGGACGTAGTAGGACGCTTGTCTTCTTCTCGTTCTTGAATAACTTGCATCAATTCGCGACCGGTCTCGTTGTCATCAATTGGTCCGTCGGTTTCTCTTCCTTTCGCGATGTATACCAAGAAATGCGCCAAAGTGGTCCATAGTGCCCCAAGTATATGAATCGAGCAACCATGCATCTCATGGATAATGTATCCATTAAGTATCATTCCAACGAATGCCTTTAACAATTGAATTATCATAAACAGAGTAATTACTCCTGCACTGAATGATCCAAATGCCATGAACCGACTCCATAGATTAATCCAGGTAGATTCCAATATCTTATCCATAGTCTTTTCATTCAAAAGCTTGGATATTAAACCATTCTCATTATCAGTAGGTTGTCCATTTATTTCCCTTGCCATGTTGTTAATCATCGCTTCACGCTCAATTGGGAACATAAGTTGGTAGGAAGCTTTATCTAATTCTTTCTGAGTATAAATACCATTACTAGCCAAAGAGGATGGGTTTATATATTTCCACGTCGGCATCGTCAATGGTTTGATCATTAAAGGATCTTTAGTCTCCGTAGGAACGGGCAAAATTTTCACCCATCCATCATCTACTCTGTAATGAGCTGGTAATACTCTATTACAATCGACTTCGGTACCATGAGTTTTCAGAATATGAGTTCTTGGAGTCATGAATAGTGTTTGGTTGTTTTTGAGTACTTGTAACTCTTCATAACAACGCTTTCCATGCTCTATCATTATCTCTACAGGAACACATTTCACGATATGCACTACTTCTCCAGCAGTAAGTGCCATATATCCTGGTCCTTTCATAAATGTATACGCGAACTGGTCTGGTGCTTGCGTCGCTATAGACAAAGCATTCTTCAGAATTTTCCTCTCTGATTCGCATTTCTGCGTTAAAAGATCGATCCCTGTATAATCGATCAATCTGCCTCCTGATGTGTCTTTCAACGTATACAAATTTCGAGTTCATATAAGTGAAAATATCTACATGAACTGTATCTCCACTATGAGTTTGAGCGAAATAAACATCGGGGTTTGTCTCGAAAATGAAGAGTTTTGGATGCTCAGTCATAATGACTTCATATCCACAAACTAGTTTTACTGCTTTTCTCGTTAGAGCAAACATGGTATCATCTTTACTGACTGTATAGATGACTTGACCATTTTCATTAGTTTTATCTTCTATCTTACTTGCCATCCCTCTGTATAGTACACTGTAATGGCTAAATTTACACGGATCGGAAGGGAATACCTTCCAAAACGTTTTTCCGTTTTCTTGATCCAAGCACGATTCTTCGGAATGTACACATACTGTTCCAGATTCCAAATGAATTTTATTAGTATCCATATTTACTCGTGCTTTACGTTTGGCCACCGTGACCTTCAATAGCCCTTGGACTGCTACATTTTCCCATGATCCATATGCGTCAACATAGTATGTACCTTGACAAGTTCCATCATTTCCTAAGGAACCAGCAAAAGTCACGGGAAAAGAGTTCGTTTGGTTTCTCTTTATCCCTGTAATCAGTCGGCCTTGGCCTAACTGGAGAGCACCCGAAGCGTATATTGCGTTACACGCTTCTTTGTCCACATCATGTATATATTCGGCATATCCTGCAGATACCGCTGATATGTGTGAATGCATACCACAATGGTATACAGTCCTTTTGATTTCAATTTTACATTGAACTACCTCGGTCTCTTTGAAATCATTGATCTGCAGTAACTGAATGTACTGCTGGCGTTCTTTAACTAGAGGTTGCGGTATTTCGCAAGCTCCTACATCTAATAGAGAAACCGTAGTGACATTAAGAGACTTAGGTCCGCAATCGTATCCGATGAGTGCAGCTGTGAACGGCAGTAAGCCTAATAATCCTAGGATGAACATCTGAATGAAAGAAAAAGGAAAAAAATAAAGTTAAATTACCCAAAAGTTAAACAGGAATGAAATTTCTAATTCTAATTATCGCTATTAATATGTGATATTCTTAATCGGTTCGCGTGTACAATTTTACTGCCTTTACCGATTTGAATTTTCATCTTATTCTTATCAATTACTTCTATAATTTTATGAGGTCCAGTATATTGATTTCCAAATTTTCCAGGTTTAGGTCCTACAGCTAAGAAAACGAAGTCACCAAGTTTGAAGTTTTTCTCATTAATATGTTTATCATAATATTTTTTTGACTTCAATTTACTATCAACCAAATTATCATAAACTAACCTTCTGATTCCCGTCAAACGTGTGACTAAGTTTTTTACATAATCTTGATATGTAGGTAACAAATCAGCTTCACGGAGTGGATCACTGGATGGTAGTCTAGCTAATCGCCCGAATACCACTTCATACGGCGTATGTTTTGTACTTTCTTGTACACAAGTATTATAATTAATCATCGCAATATCTACCCATTGATCCCATTCACAGTCCTTATCAGTATATTGCTTAAGAAATTCGCTTAGGGCGTGGTGAGATCGCTCAAGAGATCCATTAGACTGTGGATGAAATGCGGTAGTTTTTACTTGTTTAATTCTAAAACGTTTTGCTACTCTAGCCAATAACTGGCTCAAGAAATTTCTACCTTGATCAGTTAAAATTACTTTAGGTGCGCCAAATACACAAACAAACCTCTTGACAAATGCATCAGCGATAGAGGCTGCTGTTGCATCCGGCAATGGTACAGCTAAACAATATTTTGATAATTGATCCTGCATCGTCAGGATATATTCATTTCCATTAGCAGTCCGAGGAAGAGGTCCAACAATGTCCATAGCAATTTTCTCAAATACCGTGCCTACAGTATCAGTTATAACCATAGGTTGGCGAGTTTTTAATCTTACTAACTTTTTCAATTGACAATTCAGACATTGTTGAATTCTTCTCTGTATGTCGTCTTTCATGTTTTCCCAATAATAATCCTTTCGGATTCTATGAAATGTCTTTGAAACACCTCTATGTCCCCCAATAGGTGAACTATGAAGTTCATCAAAGATCTTGTCTCGTTCATTTTCGGTAACGTATTTTAATGTTCCTTTACAAACTATGATTTTAATGTTTGAATTATCAAAAACTTTATTCAATAAATCTAAAATACTATTCCAAGACAAATACTCTATTTCTAAACTTTTAGCAACACTAAATTCTCTTATACATTTATCCTCTAATATTTCTTTAAGCTTATTCAAAGTTATATAGATATTTTCCTTAATAATTGACATTGATTCCTTAACTTCACCTCGGATACATAAAGCAAATAAATGCTTGTTATTTGACTTCTTTTCATACGTTACACTATTCAACTCTACTTCTCTATTTTTAACTATCTTATTAGCTTCAATTAATTGTTTTGCTCCTTCATCGCAAGGATTTCCCTTAACATCTATGAAATAAGCGATATTATCTTTCCGATACGGAATTAAATCCTTAGTTTCAACTATTTGACATAAACTATATTTATGAATATTATCAGCTACCTTGACAACCTCTTCCGCATCAGAAAATAATACTTCTTCAACTTCAGAGTCATCGGATTCATCTGAATTATCGGATCCCGATGGGCTTTGATTTACAGTTTTCGCGGTATTTTGTATTGATTTTTTATTTTGTTTAGTTTTATCATTTTTTGTTTGTTTATTGTTTTTCGAGCCCTTCGGTCTCCCTCTTCCCCTCCTTTCCTTTTCAGGTTCAGGTTCAGATATAGGGGCCTCATTGTCATGATGTACATTAGATTTTTGTAATTCTACCTTTTCAGGTTCAAATACATCTTGTTTTTCATTTGATTTTTGTAATTCAGTTTGTTCTCGTAATCGTTTTTGTCGTCTAGTGACAACATTTACCGTTGATAAATCCACTGGATTACGCGATAACGCGTCCGCGTTCACGTTAGTTTTTCCGGGTCTGTATATTATCTCGTAATCATATTCCGATAGTTTAAACCGCCATTTCTGTACTCTGCTGTTTAAATCCGCGTCTTTAAACCAAACCAAAGGTTGATGATCAGTTACAAAAATTACTTTTCTTAAATATATGTAGGGTCTAAATTGTTTGGCACAATATACTAATGCAAATGCTTCTTTTTCATAAACTTCCCAGTTCAACTGCGAACCACTGAGAGCTTTCGAGGCATAGGCAATAGGCAAGTCTTTATTTTGCTTAATTTCACCTTGTGATAATATACCGCCAACGGCATATCCAGAAGCATCACAAGTAACTATATAAGGTTTTGAATCATCAGGGCATTGCAAAACTGGGGATGAACAGAGCTTTTCTTTTAACTCCGAAAAAGCTCTTTCCTGTTCATCTTTCCATTCAAAAGGTACATCCTTTTCCGTTAATCTATACAAAGGTTTAGCAATCTTGGCAAAATTAGGGACAAATTTCCTATAATAACTAGTTAAACCTACAAACTCTCTTATGTTTCTAACCGTTACAGGTCTAGGAAAATTCATGACAGCGGCTGTCTTACGAGGATCAGTTTTTAATCCCTCCTTACTGATAACATGTCCTAAATAAACTACTTCACGTTTTAAAAGTTCACACTTGTCTGGTTCTAATTTCCAATTGAACTTTCTCAATCTCTCCATGACTTCTTTGAACAATCTATCATGTTCTTCCAAAGTATCAGCGCATATAATGATATCATCCATATATACATAACACCCTTTCCAATCAAACCTTCTAGTGTAAATATCATAGCTCTCATATATTCAGGTCCAGCATTTTTCAATCCAAATGGCATTCGTACAAATTCATAATGTCCCTCTGGAGTTGAAAAGGCTGTCTTACATGCATCGTCGGGGTGCATTAAGATTTGATGAAAACCTGATTTACAATCGATTACTGTATAATATTTAAATCCTCCAATGTTATCAAAAATATCCGTAATATTAGGCAGTGGAAATGCCATGGCGATTGTTTTAGCATTTAACCCACGAAAGTCTACTACTACTCTCCATTGTGGATTCCCTTGAGAATCTGGTTTTTTAGGTACTATCCATAGACTACTGCAATAACTACTCCGAGAGTGCCTAATAATTCCTTTTCTAAGCAATTCTCTTACCTGCGTTAAAACTTCTTCCTTCAATGCTCTTGGTAATCTATACTGTTTAACGTTAACTGGTACATCATCAGTCGTTCTGATTCGATGCATGACAACGTTAGTTGCGGGTAACTCATCTCCATTCAAATAAAATCGATCGGAATGATCTTTAATCAATTTAAAAGCTCGAATTTGTTCATCTTCAGTTAAATGAAAAGTTCTAATCTTGCTTTTTAATACTTCAAATCTATCTTCTGGGTCAGTAATTTCTTGTGAATTAGATTTTAACTCAATGTTTGGAAAATTCAAAGTTCGCTCATCATCCGAATCATAATCCTTTTCATTAGGATCTTCTACTATATTGTATATTTCATTCGGCTTGTAATTCCTATTCTCACAATATTCCGACTCCAAATCCGAATCTTCATCATCACTATACCTTACATCTTTCAAAGTTTGATCAATTATTGACTCTACATGCTTATATTGATCAAGTAGACTTGATATCTGCTCTGTATCGTCATTATATTCAATTTCCAAATTTGTTATCAACTCTCTTTTATCAGTCAAAGGGGCATGTTTAATACCCTCTATCAGTAATTTACGGCCAAAATCTAACAATACATTTGCATTATCAAAATAATCCGAACCTAATATACCTTCCGAAGGCAAAGATGTCTCATCTTGTACTATTTGAAAATCCACATCTTTTCCCAAAACTTTTATCTTAGCGGAACCCAAAGTATCAATATATTTATTTCCAATCCCCTTCAACTTAATTTTATTTTGAGTATTTATTTGAATGTCTGGATCTACAAGTCTATGTTTCACTACGCTACACTCAGATCCAGTATCTATCAAAAATTGACCTTTTATTTTCACATTTCCTTGAACATTTAAATATAAATATCCTTCATTTCCTATGACATTTAACCAACGCTTGTTTACTTTATTCTGTTTAAACTTCAACTTATTATTCCTTACTACAACAGTATTATCATTATAATCTATAGAAACCTTATTTTCTCTGAAAAATTGTGTTCCCAATAATCCATCAAACGGAATATCAAAATCGTCTCCTACTACTCGAAAATTTAACTCTGATCCAAATAATCTCAATTTTGTTTCTCCAAGTGTCGATACAGACTCATCTGATATCCCTTTTAACCTCATTAATTTACTAGTCTCAATCTCATTGCTCCGTGGTAATACTCCTATTTTAATTAGGTTACTTTCAGAACCAGAATCTAACATAATATTCAACTTTTTCGAATTTAATGTAAATGACAAATAAGGAATACAGCTTTCTTCTGGTTCTATCAATTCAAAGGTATTAATTCGTTTAGGAGTTGGTCCATATCCTGATTCAATATGCGCGACTGAGAATGAGGCGCTCCCGCTATCGCGTTTAGGGCTGGAGCGCCCCTCTCGTTTCCCGACCTTTGATTTGATTGGTTACGCCTACACTCTTCACTCGTGTGACCCAAAAGGTTACACAAGTCACATTTTTTATTAATATCTACTCGACAATTTGCGGCTATATGTCCCGATCTGTTACATTTATGGCAAATTATATTATTGGTACTTCTATTCTTCAATTGAAAGCAATTATTTGCTGCGTGTCCAGTTTTGTGACAAATCTGACACGTCACTATAGGTCTACTATTATTACTATTGGAGTTGTTATTTCTGTGACAATTACTCGCTGTGTGACCAATCGTGTTGCAAATTTGACAAGTTAAGTTCAGTCTACATTTATCTGCGGAATGACCCGGTTTACTACAGATTTGACAAGTTACCGTAGAATTTTTACCTGAATAACATTGTTCCGACGTATGTCCCGGTTTATTACACGTTTGACATACTAATACCGATTTTCCTTGTAACCTATAACATTGATTGGCAATATGACCAGGTTTCTCACATATTTGACAAACTATCAATTTAGTTTTAATTGTTTTACAATCACCCGTATTATGATCGTCTACCTTACAATCATTACAGTAGAGAGTACGCCTTTTGCACTGTGCTTCTGGCTTCACTTGATTTTGTCGTCTTAAGGCTTTTTGAGCTTCTAGCACTCTTTCCGCTTTAATTGCATTTTTCACGATATTAACCATATCATTTGCATCTTCTAGTTTATTTTCAATTTCCGGTTTTAAACCTCTCTTAAAACATTCTATGGTTGTATCACGAATTGAATTTCGATAAGCATCATTTATAGCTCCAGCTGTTACTCTATGTGCTTCCAAAATTCTTTCAGCTAGGTTACGGATTCGGTTTGCGAAAGTTATCACGGTTTCATCATCACGTTGATACTCATTTCCCATTTCACCCAATAATTGATGTTCGGATTTAGCTGGAGCATAAATACTTTTCAAATAATCCTTTAACTCCTCGATTGTCACGAAAGCTTGACCTTGAATTGCAGTTCGCGCTTCGCTAGTTAACCGTGAGCGAATCAATTTTGCTAAATTTCCTTCATTTTCTTGTCCAATTATGGCCTTGGCTTCATCGCAGCCTTCAAAAAACACACCTAATGGTATATTTGATCCATCAAACTCCGGAACTACCTTAAGCGCGTCTTTCAAAGATACCGTCTGGACGTTTGCCATGATTTCTGGCCTATTATTATCGTTATTTAAAGCGTTATTATGTATCTCGTTTTGCCTCTGATCTTCTTGAACTTCCTCTTGATTATTTTCAATATTAACTATCTCGTTGTTATTCATAAGCAACTCCTCGTCTGACAATGCAATATCAACGGTTAGTGGATCAACCCGTTTAATTGTCGTATCTATTGTTCCTAGTGTTGATTCGTCCTCAATCTGAGTTGAACCTTTACTGGAATTCTGAACAAAACCTGAATCTATAGTTTGAGAACTTCCCGGTCCTAATAAATCTTTTGACTTAGGTGTTGATGTAGCACCTGGTAATTGCAAACATTTATTAAAAGGTGGTGGTGACCTCAGTAATTTATTAGATGTTCGAAAAGCTAAAAATTCATTTTCTTTTTCGGGTTTCTGTTGTTCGTGATCCCACTCTAAATTTTTCAATGCAGTTTGATTATCTTCATCCGTGTCCAAATCTGACTCACTAAAAACTTCTTTCTTAAATGGGTCGAAAAGTGCAAGCTCGTCACGTAAAGTTTTACTTGCTTGTGCGTCCCTCCGAGTAATACGTTTATCTGTTAATTTTTTCGATTTACTACCCTTCTTGTCTGACATTAATCTTCAAAACCCAAATTCTATCGCTAAATTGATAACTCTAAAATATTCTAACGAATTAGGAAAACTATATTGATCATAAAATTTTTCCTTGTAAAATGGATAAAAATCTACTGCTAGGTAAGCTATATAGAACTTATTATCTGACTCTAATTTTAAAATTGGAAATATATATTCTTTATTGATAATCTTAGCAGCTATTACCAGATATTCCTGAAAAGATCGGGTTAAAGTTAGAAACGAAGTAGCACAAATGCTATTTTCAGACAACTTCACGTACTCAAAAGTTTGACCCTTGTATTTAACCCTTTGAACCAACCCGTCCCTAACTTCCTTAATGGGATTAAAATATACTCGAATGTATCTTTTACCTCTTATACTCGGATCTCTAAAAATTCGAGCTAATCTAATTGACGCGAGAAGGTGATTTCTTATCAACAATCTCTCCGCGATATCTTGCAATGATGGTAAAATATCCATAAAATAATGTTAAACTTATCACCATAACCTTATTCTATTTTCAATTTATTAAAACTATTAACTAAGTTAGAAATTTTTTGTTCGTTTTCCGAAATAATCAATTCTACTATCTCGATAGACTGTTTTAAATCAGTATACGAATCGTTTAATGCACGCATCCACTTACTCAAAAAGTCAATTTTCTTTTCAGTTTTATCCAACCTACATTTAATCAAAAGTGCCCTTACTATCAATTTACAGTTATTATCATCTATAATCTCAATACTATCTTCTATTTCATTAAACCAATCTTCATTAAAATTTGAATCGATTCTATGAAAAATACGTGGCATTAGTCAACTATATCCTTAGCTTTCCTAATCTCTTAGTTAAGTAATATAACTCTAACTCTTGTTTATTCAATTTACTTAATAATTCATTCAATTTTAACTTAAAAGAACAATTACTATCCTCTAAACTTCTTATCCACTTGAATAAAAAACTTACGCTTTTCTCACGTATAATCAATTCATGATAAAGCGCGCAAAAGTATTCGATCGCGTACACCTGCTCCTTTTCGAGCGTATCTAACTGGTCGAGCTTTTCTCCTAACTCGTTATCAAGTGAATAAATCTTAACTTTTAAATCATCTGGTGTCATCAAGATTATCAAGGATATTCACAAATTTGAGAATATATTTCCTCTATTTCCTTTTTTAAGGTCTGATAAATAAGAGAACCCGGTGAAAAATAATCGGTATTTCTCAGTTTACTCGGAAGTATAAAAAGAGGTTGTTTTGCTTTTTCTACAACTCTAAAATAATCCAAAGGATTTGGATACTTTCTCTTATTATTCAACCCAGCGAAACTCAACGCTTCACTATGCGTAAAGAAACTACCTATCAAGTAATTATCCGGTATCAACACTTCAAAATTAAGATCTCTGTTTATGATTAAAGCAGCTCTTTGCAAATTTTCTTGAATAGACAGGGGTAAGCCGTAAAAAGTGGTGGCACATATATGGCCGCCAGGCAATTCTAAATAATACAAGTACCCTTTTTTATAAGGTATGCTCTTCTTAATCGTAGATACTAATCCTAAAGGTAAGCAAAAATAAACTCGCGCGTCAATAAATTGTTTCGGATATCTTTTAATTACCCTAGCTAATTTGAGTGTCGCAATCAAATGTTTTCTATATAACTCACGCTCTGCAATCGTTTGCAATTTAGGAGGATTTCGAGTTTTAACTAAACTCCGTGATAACGCCTCCAGCTTTAATGTTTTTATTATTCGGATAGAAGACGCCCTTCAATAAGCGTTAATACAGTATATAAAGCAAGTCTATGCATCTCATGAACTTCGGCGTTTTCTTTCCTCAAAGCCTTAACGATTACTTTCAACTCTTCTACCTTTTTCGACAATTTCGTAATTTGTATACCATGCGGATTTTTTCGAGCTTGTTTTTTATTTACTTTAGGCATTTCATATGAACTGTTTCAAATATTTTCGATTCTGTCCAATCGTTCCATACGTTCAAATATCTCATGAACCGATTTATGCAATCTCCCGTGCAAAACAAAAAGTAACTTATGTTCTTTTCTCAAGCTTTCGAGCTTATTTTCTAACGATTCAATTTGAGCTTTCAATTCATCAATTTGAATATTCCATGTTTTAACATCCGACATGTTATCAAAATTTCATTCTATTAATTATTATTGGAATAACCAATCCGGAATGGTTTCTGAAAATTCAATTTCTTCTTCTATCAAACGATTGATTGAAGCTTCGCGAGCTTTCAAAAGTAAATTTTTTCGAGTCGGTTGCAAAACTAACTCTGAAAACGGTATCTTTTCTATATGCGTTGTAATAGAGCTTGGAAATAATCCGTCAGTATCTTCTCTCGGGATCCAATTATTAATATAATCTACCGTATTATTATTGATACTAAATCCGCGATTCTCACTATATTCCAAGTAGCCAGCTGAATATTCACCGTAGTAAATTTCTTCAGCTGCTTTAAATAAATCATCTAAAAAAACTCGAGGTAAATCATGAAATGTAGCTGGACAAATGCAACCGTCGTCCAGTTCTACATACTCTATATTTACATTATCGATATTAATTCTCTTAACCTTTCCGGTTTTTATATCTTTATGAAAAAAATATATTTCTTCCGCGAGGATCGAACATAAATTAAACGCGGCAGTATAGTGCAAGTCGAAACTGATATTTTCCGCGAGACTCTTTAATTCCATTTCATTTCAAATCGGAAGTTTACATTGATCCATAGCAGCATATAAATATTCAAAATCTCGTTAGAAAAAAAAATGTTGTCTATCAGATGAAAAATGAAAATACCGCTTCGAAAAGTTTTTGTTATAATTTATATATGTATAACAATA
Source organism: Aphelinus atriplicis (assembly GCA_020882685.1). Lineage (NCBI taxonomy): Eukaryota > Metazoa > Arthropoda > Insecta > Hymenoptera > Aphelinidae > Aphelinus > Aphelinus atriplicis. Next base: position 2,279 of record JAJGQD010000163.1, on the reverse strand, counting down.
TGTATAAGTTAAAAACAATTCAATATAATTCAAAGTATTTTTCCTTTATTTTCAATATTCTAAGATATACATGTCCATACAAATCATATAAAAGAAAACTTTTATAAATCTAGTCTCAATCCTAAAGGATTAGTTTCGCTAATTAACTGTGAAGTACTACAATTTTCGCAATTATCATTATTTTCGAATAAATGTTTTTTACAATAATTTCTTATTACAAACGATCTATCTTCTGGACTTGGTGGCGGACTATTACTTGGGTTAAAACCCGGTATTATTGCATTATTTGGATCATATTCTAACTCTGATGCAATTTTATTCACAAAACTATCGAATTCTTCAACATCAAATGCTTGATCAATCGGCTTTCGGTGAGGTGCTTCTCGCAATACTAAAATGTGATTTGCCGATTTATTTTCAATAATTCTAGGTTTCGTAATCGAATTAAGTCTTACCAATTTTTCGTCTACTGCTAATTTTCTTATTTCTTTTAACTTTAGTTGTACACTATTTTCATTATTAATGTCAATTCTCGGCAACAATCTAATAAGTTTTACAGCTAAATCAATCCCAATAATATTCAACTTAAAAATAGCTTTTAACAATTTCAATGTGTCTCCACCTGGTTTTACACTTTCATTTTTTTGTAAATTTCCTCGTAAATTAATATTCAATAACCTCGCCCAATCATAAATTGATTTAAGTCTTCTTTGCCTGGATCTGCGCTCCGACTTTCCAGGTCTGGGGTTTGGTCTGGACACTATAAAACCAGGGAACCAAAAGATAATTAGTAATGTGTTAAGATTTTTAAATAATTTATTTCAATATTGTTGACTTTATCTACCAAATTTTTTATTTTCAGATATAATTTATCTTTTATAATTCGACAGAGTACAGAAATTACATTACCCACGTATTCGCGACTAAAAATCCCATACCGGAGCCTCCAAAAATACGTATGTGACGTCGAATTTACTTAGCGAACTCGCGATTTTTCAGCCAGGAACTTAATCCTATAGCTGGGTATACGTGATTTTGTAATTTACGAAGTCTGTGCGAGAAAAGAAAAATAATATATATAAAAGCGCAAAACACGATCGCGACCGGCAGCAAAATTTATACGCGAACCGATACTCTAACGCGACCTAACCACGGCAAAAAAAAACGCGTTTCAGGAGTGAGTGTAGTAATGGGCAAAGCCCAAAAGTACTGCTCACTTAGCTCGTATTTTTTAGCTCTACAGTCGTCACGTAGCTCTCTACGCGGTTAACGCAAATGCCATCTTCGGTGGTTGGGCACTGCGTCGACCGAGCGTATAGACTACGTTCCGAGTGTTATATAACAAAAAAAATGATTGCCTACTAAGGGCTCAAAACGAATGATAAATCGATTGGCTACTCCGGCCTTTTATTCAAATTTGCCTACTAAGGGCTTTCAAAATGCAGCAAAATCTTTTCAAAATGTAAAACAATCAGCCTACTAAGGGCTCAAAATTCAACTGCCTACTAAGGGCTTTTAACTAAATAAATGATCGATATATGTAAAAAATTTTTAACTTACTTTTATTTTATTATGTCCTTTCTCGTATACAAAAGTAGAGAGGACCCGTATTCGAGGTTGTACGGTGGCAGGTTCCGTCTGACCTAGCAGCGTAGCCTGTCCCCGGAGCCGTGCGATTCACTAGCACCTAGTGCTGTGGATATCACGGGAGGTGGACTCGCGTTAACTCTAAGTCAACGGTCACCCAGCTCTCTCTAGACGTTACCTTGCAAAGGACACATCCAGACTGACTTTTCCATGCGAAACGGGTCCTATTTATACCCAAAATTTCCACGGGACCCAATGAGTAGAGAGAGATGGAGAGATAGGCTGTCTTCGTCACTCCTTAGGGAGGATAGCCCTTCCCCCTCCCTTTACCCTTACAGGTGGCATCCCGTTTACAATTATTGTTAATTCTGAAATCTACGAACGCGATTTTGTTCACGAGGCCTGCCTCTATCAGGGCCCGCAAGCACAAACGCGCGCGACGCTTATTCGCGAACTTATTTGCGAATTTTATGCGAATATCGATCTAACTCAAATCTTTGCACAAAATTCTTGAATCTAATAACTAATTGTCAATTCAACTTATCCTAACGATCTATCAATACTTTATTATTAACTATTGGCTTATAATCACCTGCTAATCGATTACTCGATCAGATATGCGTTTCGACCAAATAAAACGTTCTCAAGCGTTGAAATACCAATACTTATTTTTCAAAAAAACTTATTACGTT
>JAJGQD010000162.1:0-10509 GCA_020882685.1 Aphelinus atriplicis | reverse complement strand
TAATAATTGACATTGATTCCTTAACTTCACCTCGGATACATAAAGCAAATAAATGCTTGTTATTTGACTTCTTTTCATACGTTACACTATTCAACTCTACTTCTCTATTTTTAACTATCTTATTAGCTTCAATTAATTGTTTTGCTCCTTCATCGCAAGGATTTCCCTTAACATCTATGAAATAAGCGATATTATCTTTCCGATACGGAATTAAATCCTTAGTTTCAACTATTTGACATGAACTATATTTATGAATATTATCAGCTACCTTGACAACCTCTTCCGCATCAGAAAATAATACTTCTTCAACTTCAGAGTCATCGGATTCATCTGAATCATCGGATCCCGATGGGCTTTGATTTACAGTTTTCGCGGTATTTTGTATTGATTTTTTATTTTGTTTAGTTTTATCATTTTTTGTTTGTTTATTGTTTTTTCGAGCCCTTCGGTCTCCCTCTTCCCCTCCTTTCCTTTTCAGGTTCAGGTTCAGATATAGGGGCCTCATTGTCATGATGTACATTAGATTTTTGTAATTCTACCTTTTCAGGTTCAAATACATCTTGTTTTTCATTTGATTTTTGTAATTCAGTTTGTTCTCGTAATCGTTTTTGTCGTCTAGTGACAACATTTACCGTTGATAAATCCACTGGATTATGCGATAACGCGTCCGCGTTCACGTTATTTTTTCCGGGTCTGTATATTATCTCGTAATCATATTCCGATAGTTTAAACCGCCATTTCTGTACTCTGCTGTTTAAATCCGCGTCTTTAAACCAAACTAAAGGTTGATGATCAGTTACAAAAATTACTTTTCTTAAATATATGTAGGGTCTAAATTGTTTGGCACAATATACTAATGCAAATGCTTCTTTTTCATAAACTTCCCAGTTCAACTGCGAACCACTGAGAGCTTTCGAGGCATAGGCAATAGGCAAGTCTTTATTTTGCTTAATTTCACCTTGTGATAATATACCGCCAACGGCATATCCAGAAGCATCACAAGTAACTATATAAGGTTTGAATCATCAGGGCATTGCAAAACTGGGGATGAACAGAGCTTTTCTTTTAACTCCGAAAAAGCTCTTTCCTGTTCATCTTTCCATTCAAAAGGTACATCCTTTTCCGTTAATCTATACAAAGGTTTAGCAATCTTAGCAAAATTAGGGACAAATTTCCTATAATAACTAGTTAAACCTACAAACTCTCTTATGTTTCTAACCGTTACAGGTCTAGGAAAATCCATGACAGCGGCTGTCTTACGAGGATCAGTTTTTAATCCCTCCTTACTGATAACATGTCCTAAATAAACTACTTCACGTTTTAAAAGTTCACACTTGTCTGGTTCTAATTTCCAATTGAACTTTCTCAATCTCTCCATGACTTCTTTGAACAATCTATCATGTTCTTCCAAAGTATCAGCGCATATAATGATATCATCCATATATACATATACACCCTTTCCAATCAAACCTTCTAGTGTAAATATCATAGCTCTCATATATTCAGGTCCAGCATTTTTTCAATCCAAATGGCATTCGTACAAATTCATAATGTCCCTCTGGAGTTGAAAAGGCTGTCTTACATGCATCGTCGGGGTGCATTAAGATTTGATGAAAACCTGATTTACAATCGATTACTGTATAATATTTAAATCCTCCAATGTTATCAAAAATATCCGTAATATTAGGCAGTGGAAATGCCATGGCGATTGTTTTAGCATTTAACCCACGAAAGTCTACTACTACTCTCCATTGTGGATTCCCTTGAGAATCTGGTTTTTTAGGTACTATCCATAAACTACTGCAATAACTACTCCGAGAGTGCCTAATAATTCCTTTTCTAAGCAATTCTCTTACCTGCGTTAAAACTTCTTCCTTCAATGCTCTTGGTAATCTATACTGTTTAACGTTAACCGGTACATCATCAGTCGTTCTGATTCGATGCATGACAACGTTAGTTGCGGGTAACTCATCTCCATTCAAATAAAATCGATCGGAATGATCTTTAATCAATTTAAAAGCTCGAATTTGTTCATCTTCAGTTAAATGAAAAGTTCTAATCTTGCTTTTTAATACTTCAAATCTATCTTCTGGGTCAGTAATTTCTTGTGAATTAGATTTTAACTCAATGTTTGGAAAATTCAAAGTTCGCTCATCATCCGAATCATAATCCTTTTCATTAGGATCTTCTACTATATTGTATATTTCATTCGGCTTGTAATTCCTATTCTCACAATATTCCGACTCCAAATCCGAATCTTCATCATCACTATACCTTACATCTTTCAAAGTTTGATCAATTATTGACTCTACATGCTTATATTGATCAAGTAGACTTGATATCTGCTCTGTATCGTCATTATATTCAATTTCCAAATTTGTTATCAACTCTCTTTTATCAGTCAAAGGGGCATGTTTAATACCCTCTATCAGTAATTTACGGCCAAAATCTAACAATACATTTGCATTATCAAAATAATCCGAACCTAATATACCTTCCGAAGGCAAAGATGTCTCATCTTGTATTATTTGAAAATCCACATCTTTTCCCAAAACTTTTATCTTAGCGGAACCCAAAGTATCAATATATTTATTTCCAATCCCCTTCAACTTAATTTTATTTTGAGTATTTATTTGAATGTCTGGATCTACAAGTCTATGTTTCACTACGCTACACTCAGATCCAGTATCTATCAAAAATTGACCTTTTATTTTCACATTTCCTTGAGCATTTAAATATAAATATCCTTCATTTCCTATGACATTTAACCAACGCTTGTTTACTTTATTCTGTTTAAACTTCAACTTATTATTCCTTACTACAACAGTATTATCATTATAATCTATAGAAACCTTATTTTCTCTGAAAAATTGTGTTCCCAATAATCCATCAAACGGAATATCAAAATCGTCTCCTACTACTCGAAAATTTAACTCTGATCCAAATAATCTCAATTTTGTTTCTCCAAGTGTCGATACAGACTCATCTGATATCCCTTTTAACCTCATTAATTTACTAGTCTCAATCTCATTGCTCCGTGGTAATACTCCTATTTTAATTAGGTTACTTTCAGAACCAGAATCTAACATAATATTCAACTTTTTCGAATTTAATGTAAATGACAAATAAGGAATACAGCTTTCTTCTGGTTCTATCAATTCAAAGGTATTAATTCGTTTAGGAGTTGGTCCATATCCTGATTCAATATGCGCGACTGAGAATGAGGCGCTCCCGCTATCGCGTTCAGGGCTGGAGCGCCCCTCTCGTTTCCCGACCTTTGATTTGATTGGTTACGCCTACACTCTTCACTCGTGTGACCCAAAAGGTTACACAAGTCACATTTTTTATTAACATCTACTCGACAATTTGCGGCTATATGGTTCCGATCTGTTACATTTATGGCAAATTATATTAATTGGTACTTCTATTCTTCAATTTGAAAGCAATTATTTGCTGCGTGTCCAGTTTTGTGACAAATCTGACACGTCACTATAGGTCTACTATTATTACTATTGGAGTTGTTATTTCTGTGAACAATTACTCGCTGTGTGATAATCGTGGTTGGCAAATTTGACAAGTTAAGTTCAGATCTACATTTATTCTGGGCGGAAAATGACCCGGTTTACTATCAGATTTGACAAGTTGACCGTAGAATTTTTACCTGAATAACATTGTTCCGACGTAATGTCCCCGGTTTAATTACAGCGTTTGACATACTAAATACTGATTTTTCCTTGTAACCTATAACATTGATTTGGCAATATGACCAGGTTTCTTCACATAATTGACAAACTATCAATTTAGTTTTAACCGTTTTACAATCACCCGTATTATGATCATCTACCTTACAATCATTACAGTAGAGAGTACGCCTTTTGCACTGTGCTTCTGGCTTCACTTGATTTTGTCGTCTTAAGGCTTTCTGAGCTTCTAGCACTCTTTCCGCTTTAATTGCATTTTTCACGATATTAACCATATCGTTTGCATCTTCTAGTTTATTTTCAATTTCTGGTTTTAAACCTCTCTTAAAACATTCTATGGTTGTATCACGAATTGAATTTCGATAAGCATCATTTATAGCTCCAGCCGTTACTCTATGTGCTTCCAAAATTCTTTCAGCTAGGTTACGGATTCGGTTTGCGAAAGTTATTACGGTTTCATCATCACGTTGATACTCATTTCCCATTTCACCCAATAATTGATGTTCGGATTTAGCTGGAGCATAAATACTTTTCAAATAATCCTTTAACTCCTCGATTGTCACGAAAGCTTGACCTTGAATTGCAGTTCGCGCTTCGCTAGTTTAACCGTGAGCGAATCAATTTTTGCTAAATTTTTCCTTCATTTTCTTGTCCAATTATGGCCTTGGCTTCATCGCAGCCTTCAAAAAAACACACCTAATGGTATATTTGATCCATAAACTCCGGAACCACCTTAAGCGCGTCTTTCAAAGATACCGTCTGGACGTTTGCCATGATTTCTGGCCTATTATTATCGTTATTTAAAGCGTTATTACGTATCTCGTTTTGCCTTTGATCTTCTTGGACTTCCTCTTGATTATTTTCAATATTAACTATCTCGTTGTTATTCATAAGCAACTCCTCGTCTGACAATGCAATATCAACGGTTAGTGGATCAACCCGTTTAATTGTCGTATCTATTGTCCCTAGTGTTGATTCGTCCTCAATCTGAGTTGAATCTTTACTGGAATTCTGAACAAAACCTGAATCTATAGTTTGAGAACTTCCCGGTCCTAATAAATCTTTTGACTTAGGTGTTGATGTAGCACCTGGTAATTGCAAACATTTATTAAAAGGTGGTGGTGACCTCAGTAATTTATTAGATGTTCAAAAAGCTAAAAATTCATTTTCTTTTTCGGGTTTCTGTTGTTCGTGATCCCACTCTAAATTTTTCAATGCAGTTTGATTATCTTCATCCGTGTCCAAATCTGACTCACTAAAAACCTCTTTCTTAAATGGGTCGAAAAGTGAGCAAGCTCGTCAACGTAAAGTTTTACACTTGCTTGTGCGTCCCTCCGAGTATACGTTTATCTTTTAATTTTTTCGATTTACTACCCTTCTTGTCTGACATTAATCTTCAAAACCCAAATTCTATCGCTAAATTGATAACTCTAAAATATTCTAACGAATTAGGAAAACTATATTGATCATAAAATTTTTCCTTGTAAAATGGATAAAAATCTACTGCTAGGTAAGCTATATAGAACTTATTATCTGACTCTAATTTTAAAATTGGAAATATATATTCTTTATTGATAATCTTAGCAGCTATTACCAGATATTCCTGAAAAGATCGGGTTAAAGTTAGAAACGAAGTAGCACAAATGCTACTTTCAGACAACTTCACGTACTCGAACGTTTGACCCTTGTATTTAACCCTTTGAACCAATCCGTCCCTAACTTCCTTAATGGGATTAAAATATACTCGAATGTATCTTTTACCTCTTATACTCGGATCTCTAAAAATTCGAGCTAGTCTAATTGACGCGAGAAGGTGATTTCTGATCAACAATCTCTCCGCGATATCTTGCAATGATGGTAAAATATCCATAAAATAATGTTAAACTTATCACAATAACCTTACTCTATTTTCAATTGATTAAAACTATTAGCTAAGTTAGAAATTTTTTGTTCAGTTTTCCGAAATAATCATTCTACTATCTCGATAGACTGTTTCAAATCAGTATACGAATCGTTCAATGCACGCATCCACTTACTCAAAAAGTCTATTTTCTTTTCAGTTTTATCCAACCTACATTTAATCAAAAGTGCTCTTACTATCAATTTACAGTTATTATCATCTATAATCTCGATACTATCCTCTATTTCATTAAACCAATCTTCATTAAAATTTGAATCGATTCTATGAAAAATACGCGGCATTAGACAGCTATATCCTTAGCTTTCCTAATCTCTTAGTTAAGTAATATAACTCTAACTCTTGTTTATTCAAATTACTTAATAATTCATTTAATTTTAACTTAAAACAACAATTACTATCCTCTAAACCTCTTATCCACTTGAATAAAAAACTTACGCTTTTCTCACGTATAATCAATTCATGATAAAGCGCGCAAAAGTATTCGATCGCGTACACCTGCTCCTTTTCGAGCGTATCTAACTGGTCGAGCTTGTCTCCTAACTCGTTATCAAGTGAATAAATCTTAACTTTTAAATCATCTGGTGTCATCAAGATTATCAAGGATATTCACAAATTGAGAATATATTTCTTCTATTTCCTTTTTTAAGATCTGATAAATAAGAGAACCCGGTGAAAAATAATCGGTATTTCTCAGTTTACTCGGAAGTATAAAAAGAGGTTGTTTTGCTTTTCTACAACTCTAAAATAATCCAAAGGATTTGGATACTTCCTCTTATTATTCAACCCAGCGAAACTCAACGCTTCACTATGCGTAAAGAAACTACCTATCAAGTAATTATCCGGTATCAACACTTCAAAATTAAGATCTCTGTTTATGATTAAAGCAGCTCTTTGCAAATTTTCTTGAATAGACAGGGGTAAGCCAAAAAAAGTGGTGGCACATATATGGCCGCCAGGTAATTCTAAATAACACAAGTGTCCTTTCTTATAAGATATGCTTTTCCTAATTGTAGATACTAATCCTAAAGGTAAGCAAAAATAAACTCGCGCGCCAATAAATTGTTTCGGATATCTCTTAATTACCCTAGCTAATTTAAGTGTCGCAATCAAATGTTTTCTATATAATTCACGTTCTGCAATTGTTTGCAACTTAGGAGGATTTTGAGCTTTAACTCGCGATAAACGCCTCCAGCTTTAACGTTTTTATTATTCTGATATGAAGACGTCCTTCGATAAGTGTTAATACAGTATATAAAGCGAGTTTATGCATCTCATGAACTTCGGCATTTTCTTTCTCCAAAGCTTTTAATGATTACTTTCAAATCATCTACCCTTTTTGACAATTTCGTAACTTGTATACCGTGCAGATTTTTTCAAACTTGTTTTCTATTTATTTTAGGCCTTTCATATCAACTTTAGTTTGAATACTTTAGGTTCTGTCTAATCGTTCTATACGCTCAAATATATATGAACCGATTTATGTAATCTCCCGTGCAAAACGAACAGTAACTTATGCTCTTTTCTCAAGCTTTCGAGCTTATTTTCTAATGATTCAATTTGAGCTTTCAATTCCTCAGTTTGAGTATTTGGTGAAATCAATGACTTATTATCTGACATTACATTAAAATCTCATTGTATATCATGAAACAACCAATCCGGAATGGTTTCCGAATACTCAGTCTCTTTTCTCAATAAACGATCAATTGAAGCTTTACGAGCTTTCACAAGTGAATTTTTTCGAATAGGTTGAAATACCAATTCCGAATACGGTATTTTTCCAACCCGCTTTGTTATAAAATTTGAAAATAACTCGTCTTTATCTTCCTTTGGAATCCAATTATTAATATAATCAACTGTATTACTACTGATACTGAATCCGCGATTCTCACTATACTCCAAGTAGCCAGCTGAATATTCACCGTAGTAAATTTCTTCAGCTGCTTTAGATAAGCCGTCTAAAAAGACTCTAGGCAAATCATAGAACGTAGCTGGACAAATGCAACCGTCGTCCAGTTCTACATACTCTACATTTACGTTATCGATATTAATTCTCTTAATCCTTCCGGTTTTTATATCTTTATGAAAAAAATAGACTTCTTCCGCGAGAATCGAACATAAATTGAACGCTGCAGTATAGTGCAAGTCAAAACTGATATTTTCCGCGAGACTCTTTAACTCCATTTCATTTCAAATCGGAAGTTTACATTTATCCATTGCAGCATAATTTTCAAATCTCGTTAAAAAATTTTATCTATCAGATGAAAAAATCTGATTCATATGCGAATATCGCTTCGAAAAGTTTTGTTATAAAAATATATATATAAATGTAGGTTAAAAGCAATTCAACGTGATTCAAATTATTTTTCTTTTATTAATATTCTAACATATACATATCCATACAAATCTTATAAAAGAAGACTTTTATAAATCCAATCTTAATCCTAAAGGATTAGTTTCGCTAATTAACTGTGAAGTACTACAATTTTCGCAATTATCATTATTTTCGAATAAATGTTTTTTACAATAATTTCTTATTACAAACGATCCATCTTCTGGACTTGGTGGCGGACTATTACTTGGATTAAAACCCGGTATTATTGCATCATTTGGATCATATTCCAACTCTGATGCAATTTTATTCACAAAACTATCGAATTCTTCAACATCAAATGCTTGATCAATCGGCTTTCGGTGAGGTGCTTCTCGCAATACTAAAATGTGATTTGCCGATTTATTTTCAATAATTCTAGGTTTCGTAATCGAATTAAGTCTTACCAATTTTTCGTCTACTGCTAATTTTCTTATTTCTTTTAACTTTAGTTGTACACTATTTTCATTATTAATGTCAATTCTCGGCAACAATCTAATAAGTTTTTTACAGCTAAATCAATCCCAATAATATTCATTTAAAAATTAGTTTTAACAATTTCAATGTGTCTCCACCCTGGTTTTACAACTTTCATCTTTTTGTAAATTTTTCCTCGTAAATTTAATATTCAATAAACCTCTGCCCCAATCATAAATTTGAGACATTTATAATATTATATTGAGAGTCTGGGTCAGCTGTTACCTGTACTTTCCACGGTCTGGAGAGTTTAGTGTCTGGAAACGAGCTTATCTACTAATATAACCAGGGAACCAAAAGAGTAATTAGGTAATGTGTTTAAGATTTTTGAATAATTTATTTCAATATTGTTGACTTTATCTACCAAATTTTTAATTTTCAGATATAATTTATCTTTTATAATTCGAACAGAGTACAGAAATTACATTACCCACACGTATTCGCGACTAAAAAACCCATACCGGAGCCTCCAAAAATACGTTTATGTGAACGTCGAATTTGCTTAGTCAACTCGCGATTTTTCAGCCAGGAACTTAATCCTATAGCTGGGTATACGTGCCGATATGTATTACGTTATCTATCGAAATGAAACCAAAATTGTCGCGTAAACAAACAAAATAAAATAAACGTTACCGGCAGCAAAATTATTACGCGAACCGATTAGTTAACGCGGCATAAAAAAAACACGTCTTCAGGAGTGAGTGTAGAAATGGGCAAAGCCCAAATGTACTGCTCACTTAGCTCAGTTCTCCAATAGCTCGACAATCGGAATGTAATTGCTCTACATGAATAACACTAATACCATCTTAGCTGGTTGGGTACTAGTGTACATCCTGTATAGCCAACACTCCGAATGTCAAAATAAAAAAAAAATATATTTATTTATTTGAATATTTGTTCCAAATCAAAATAAAATTTTACTTCATATAAAAATGATAATTAATAGGCTACTTTGGCCTTTTACTCAAATCTTGCCTACTAAGGGCTTGAAAAATAAATAAAACAGATAAATTTACTCACTTTTATCTTTTTAATCTTTATTAAAAACCCTTCCTTTACAATTTGGAATTAGGGCTCGTCTCCACAAGGAAAATCTTCTTACGAGGCAGGTTCCAACTGGCTAGCAGCGTAAGCCTGTCCCCGGAGCCGTGCAATTCACAAACACCTAGTGCTGTGGAAATCACGGGAGGTGGACTCGCGTTAACTCTAAGTCAAACGGTCACCGCAGCTCTCTCAAGATGTTACCTCAGAAAGGACACATCTAGACTGACTTTTCCATGCGAAACGGGTCCTATTTATACCCAAAACTTCCACGGGGCCCAATGAGTAGAGAGAGATGGAGAGATAGGCTGTCTTCGTCACTCCTTAGGGAGGATAGCCCTTCCCCCTCCCTCTACCCTTACAGGTGGCCTCCCCGTTTACAATTATTAATAATTCTAAAATCTTCGAACGCGATTCTGGCCTACGAAGCCTGCCTCTATCCAGGGCCCGCAAGCACAAGCGCGCGCGACGCATATTCGCGAATTTATTCGCGAATTTTGTGCAAATATAGATGTAATTCAAATCCTTGCACAAAACTCTCGAGTCTATTAACTAGTGTTAATTCAACTTATTCTAACGATATACCAACACTTTATTATCAATATTGGCTTATAATCGCCTTCTAATCGATTATTCGATCAGATATGCGGTTTCGACCCAAATAAAAATGCGTTTTCAGACGTCCAGATTCGAACGTTTGTTCTTCGAAAGCTTAATTATACTAATTTTTGATCTTTATTTATTCATAACATTTACTAAGAACATTAATTATTTCAGCAAAATGAACTACACATTGAATTAAAAAGTCATTTCAGTATTCTTATCTTACCTATAAACTTAACTTTTATTACTACGATAGGAATTTTATTTCATTAACTTGATATCAATTCATTATTAATATGCTAATTAGCCTATCAGATCCTGTAATAAACTACCCCAAATGAGATATCATTACATTGGTCATATATTCATATAATCTATTCAAAATTTTATGAATTAAA
>JAJGQD010000022.1:600000-782363 GCA_020882685.1 Aphelinus atriplicis | reverse complement strand
TCTAATTATAAAGATGCGATGAATTCAGATGAGAAAAACTGTTGGAAGTCAGCGATTAAAGATGAGTTAAATTCTATGAAGAAAAATAATGTCTGGGAAATAGTTAAAAGACCTACAAAGATGCGTGATGGAAGAAAGGCAACAATAATTGACTCAAGATGGGTATTTAAACGAAAAAATGGATCCAGAAGGTAATATCAAATACAAGGCGAGATTGGTTATCCGTGGGTTTAAGGATAAAAACTTCTATGAATTAAGCGAGACGTACGCACCTGTGTCAAGGTTGACACTTGTGCGAGCTGTGATAGGTATTATCAATAAGTTCAAATTACTTGTATGTCAAGCTGATGTTAAAACAGCTTTCCTAAACGGCGTCCTCGATGAGGAAATATATATGGAATTACCTGAAGGAGCGGAATTTACAGAAGAGCAAAAACGAGACCAAGTGTGTCGAGTGATGCGTTCCCTGTACGGATTACGCATCAGCCCGAAGAAATGGAACAATAGATTCACTGAAGCAGCCAAAGATCTAGGCTTGCAAAATTCAGATCTAGAACCATGTTTGTTCACCTGGCGAGAAAATACAAAATTTCTGATTGTACTTCTCTATGTCGACGACCTACTTATGGCGAGTAACGATGAGAGAAAATTGAAAGAGGTCACAAAAAGGCTCAGTAAAGAGTTTGAAATGAACATTCTAGGTGAGCCCAAGGAATTTCTCGGTATCAGCATAAGGCGAGATATTGAAAACAAAATTATTGAGCTGAGCCAAACGAAATACATTGAAAATATCCTTACTAGGTTTGGATTCAGTGAATCACATCCGCAAAGAACACCTATGATCACTACTCAAGTGAATAATAGGAGCAGAAAGATGAGAGAAACAGATGCTTATGATGAGTTACTTACAAAAACTAAAACCAAGGAAAATGTTCCTTACAGAGAAGCCGTGGGAAGTCTTTTATATCTGGCAGGTGCGACAAGACCAGATATTTCATATGCAGTAAACATTCTGAGCAGACATCAAGTAAGTCCAACCGAGGATGATTGGAAAATGGTTAAGAGAGTGTTCCGTTATTTGAAGGGAACTAAAAATCTGAGCTTGAGATACAAAGGTGAGACAGAAGATATCCAAGCCTTTTCAGACGCAAGCTTCGCTGATTGCAAAAACTCACTCACCACATGTGGTTTTGTTATAAAAATGTTCGGAGATGCGATAGTATGGCGAACTCACAAACAGTCATACGTGGCATTGTCTACTTGTCAGGCAGAATACGTAGCGATGAGTGAGGCGAGCCAAGAGATGCTTTCTGTATACAACTCTCTTAGACTGATCTTAGTCGAACCTCCGTTGCCAATAATCTTGTGGTGCGACAATAAAGCTGCGAAAATAAATACTGAGACGAGTAGAGGAAATATACTGCGACACTTGATAGATGCGAAAGTGAATCGCATTATTACTTATTGACTAAGTTGATGAATCATGATCTTAATTATTAACCATTTTTTTCTTCCAGGGGTTATAATTATTAGCCATTATGTTACAGAGAATAAGAAGGTGTGAGTAATTAAAGACGGCGAGGAACCGGAGGATCTCATGGGAGGGAGTGTTGGATATGTATATATATCATTCGGCCCTCCTCCCCTCTCCGCCGTTCACGGCGAGCGCTGGCGCTGTCGCGCCGATCGTCACTAGTCTCACGACTGTGGAGAGGCACGGACGTTTGCTCACGGGTGTTTGCAAAGAGGCGCGTTCATATAATAAACTTATAAATACTAACTCGGAACGCCTTTTTATTTACCTGCCCCACGTAATAACCATCAATTATTTTGCATTTTCGGCTCATCAAAATCTCGTCCTAGCGAGATGCAAATAAATGCGTTGTTGGAATTCATGGAAAGTAATATATATTTTGCAAGGAAGGAAATCGCGAAATTAGGAATCCGAGGTTCTAATAGATATGAGCAATAGTGGGACCAATTAAGTGTATTAAATGGTCTCCCCGGAGCCACAAAAACAGTTCCAGAATGGCAATCGGTATAGTAATCTAACATGAACTGATATTACGAAGAAAATATTAAATTTAATTTTGTTAAAACTTATGCATCAAATTATGTTTTCAAATGGCTTGTATTTATTGCAGACATGGAAAAACATGAGATACGCTTCAAAAGGAAGGATCTCAAAATTCAAACTCGTAATGCGACGTACTGGCAACATTTCAATCGAGCATGAATTGTCGGAATTAGATAAAAGAATGGAGAGAATTTTTGGAAAATATGGGATGGGCGAACTAATTTTTGAAGCTGGAATCCCAGCCAGTTTCAAGAGAACATTTGCGAATAATTCTGAAAGCATTCCAACCGAGTAAGTATTTTATTATCAAGGGAGGGGGGGGCAAGAGAGAGAGAGAGAGAGAGAGAGAGAGGGGAGACAGGGATGTATTGTCTGTGTGAAGTTTACTTCGATCACGCACGTGTTTACTACATTTCGTAAACACGTGCGTGATCCTGTTAGTCACTTGCTAGCTGCTGAACATGAAGGATGGGAATGAAAAGAGTCATGAAGAATGAGAAGTTGGTGTCTACGTGAGATCTACCTTAGAATATAGTTTAATAACTCGAACTAATATCTCTTTTAATAATGTACAGGTCAGAAAGAAGGCAACGTCCAACAGGAGCTCAAACGGAGTGTATATACCAATACATGGAGCGGAATCTGGATTTTGCCAATGGGAAACTCAGCAACAAAATTACTGCTGATACTTGGAAAACTCTCGCCCAGGAAGCCAACTCCGTTCCAGGTGGACACTATCGGGAGCCAAGTGCGTGGGCTAAGGTGATTTTTTTCCAAGTAAACTCTATATTATATTTCAATTAATCCCTTATAAAATTCCGTGTTTCACATATTCGTCCTGAAAACTTTAATATTCCTAGGTTTTAAATTCGGGAAAAATGATGCGTGTGCGTATTTTTTATTAATGAAAATAATATATAATAATATTCTGAGCTTAGGAATTTTAAAAAAGTGACGTGTGGGCGTGTTTTAGGTCGCAGAATGGCATTTTCTGCCACGATAACTCTCGATAAAATCGTCCGAGCTCCCTGAAATTTCGCATACAAGTTAGTTGTGGCAAGATGTGAACCGAGTTCGATTTAAAGCAATACCCGTAGTTCATTTCCCTAGCAACAGTTACTAACGTAGTTTCGAGAAGTTCCGTATAATTCGTAAATGCTCGGTGGGGCTCAAATATTCACGAGGATCGACGAGAATCAACGAGATATTCTCCCTAGCATTCGTTGTTTACATACCTAGCAACCGCTGCTACAAGAGTGAAAAAATCAGTTTGAAGCGGAGTCGCAAAAGGAGTGGCAGCGCGCGAGCCCGCCGAGTAATCCATCTAATCATCTCGGAGTAATTAAAATTTATAACTCGCGCGGGGCAGCCTGTCTTTTCGCGTCGCACTTTTTTACCTCTCCTCCCCTCGACATCTTACCTCTACTTTTTCGTCTCACTTCTCTCCCGTCATCGCGCCGTTGACTTCCGCACGCTTCGCACTTGACTCGCGGCAATCGATGAACTCTCGCATTCCGATTATCTCTTCAACTTTTCCCGACACTCGGCGTGAATCATGACTAACCAATGCAATTGAAAAATTCGCTCTTCTGTGCCGAGACCTGGTGCTGCATTAAATTTAACAACCGATAAATGTCATCAAAAATAAGTACACACCGCGTGATGGAACAAATCGAACTGTATCTATCAAATGGCTCAAGAGAAAATTCAACTGATATGTTTGAAACTTTGTCAGCGAATGCTATTTCCTCGTATACAGCATATTACTGGAGAAGTATCGTGGAACAAGTATAGTTATTCAACGACTGAAGCTTGAAACTCCGCAGCGAACATTAGGTAAAGCTTTCGGAGAAACCGCGAGAGATTTTAAGTGGTGATACGCAGACAATACAACAATGCTTCGTGATCTAGAGACAAGCCGTTGTTAACGAAAACGCGAGATGCGCCGAGATGGGTGATTTAAAACGCGAATGTTCTCAAGTTTTGTTTCGAAGAGCTTAATTATATAGATAGAACATATATCTTGGTTTGCATGATTATTACATTCACTGATATTTGAGAAGTGCACTGGAAGTTTCATGACATGTCGGTTACATATTCTCAATTTATTATTATTCGTAACTAGCGGATATTTGAATTCAAATCGTAATATCAGTATATGATTGTAGCATGGTAATCGGACTGGAATCATGGCATCGCTCATCTTTTCTGAGCGATTCTTTTTGCATTTGAAAATATACACATCCAGTGGTGGTCAGTAGGGTTTTTTCATAAATCCTGTATAATACCAGACGAGTATATGTGATTCTAAAGAGATTTGTGGAGAAGGGCGTCGAGTAATAATAATTCGGATGAATTGCTTGCGAGACTAAGTCTAGATTTTCCTCTCGGACAATGAGAAAAAAGAAGGTATATGATATGGGAATCTTGTTTCTCCCATATCAAACGTTCTTTACGTCGGTACGGTCGTCATAAAGATTTACAAACAAACATACTCACATACATATTGATTGTGATTTAATTTGTAAATTGTTGATTACAGACATGGAAGGAAAAAAAGATAGGGCAGAAAGGTAGTTCAAGGTCTTCATTGCGAATGGAAACGATCCGAGTGATGTGAAAAAAATTCATCACAGAACGCTACAGATTATGGGAAAACTGAAATCAGAAGATCCAACGGCAGTAAATGTAAAAATTGAGACGACGGCACCAAGTCAACTCACCGAGGCAGTAAAAATAAAAATAGAGCCAAAGGAGTTTGATATAGTAGAACTGGAATCTGACGACAATCAGGAGCCACCCCACAAAAAATTTTGTAAAGAATCAACTCAGATTACGGTCAAAGATCCTACTTCAGCTGGTGATACGGGATCGGTCAATGTTGATGAGGCATAATTTTTTTTAAATTCATAACAGACGAAACGAATTCAGTAATTCTTTAATTTTTGATAGATAATACTTTTCCGATATTTTGTTATATTTAGATCCACACTTTTCCTTTGGCAAAAAGGAAATAGAAATAATTTTAAGAGAAATAGCCCAGTTGAAATATCAAGTCATCCGTTTGAATGAAAGAGTTCAATCGCTTGAAGACCCAATATTTACCACTGCAAAATTAACCGAATTGACAGGTGTACAAGAAGAAGAGGGACAACAGTTTGAAGACTTGGCAAAGAAATATTTATATGATTTACCTAATTTCTAATATATATATTGTTATTTAGTTATTTTTATTGTTGCTCGATTGTGAGGGCCGTTCCTATTATGTTGTATAATTTGTGTTGTTTATTATTTATTGTTCGTTAGGTATTTTGTTTATTTTTTATGATTTATTCGATTTTTTGTTATTTACTTGTTGATTTGATTGTTAATTAACAAAGATGAATTTGTTAATGGACGTCGGCCTTTTTACAACATATTATTACTTTGTAGTTATATTTGTTCAATTGGTTGTATTTTTTGGGTAATCGATATAATTCTTTTTGTTAATTACTTGTTTGTCAACGGAACTATATTTATATATAGTATATTTCATTTATAGTATATTGTATAGTATAATTTCAACGGAACTGCTCAATTCATCAAACCCTATATGTTTTTTGAGTTAACTGCTATGTTAATGAAACGACGAATAAATTCGGGTTTGGTGGACTATCCCAAGATGATATTGCGAGAAAAAAATTCCACGCTCCCCGGGCTGGATTTGAACCAGCGTCCTCCTGATCTCCGGTCAGTTGCGATATCCACTACGCTACCGGGAAGACGGCAGCTCTCCACATCCCTGGAGCATGAATTCATTTTCCTGCAATATCACCTATATACACGATCAAATTCGATCGCTTGAATCTGTACGATCAAGGTCCGATCGTATTGTTACAGATTCCCTTTTTACCTATTCCCCCCCCACCCTCCCCCCTTACCCAACCCAACCTATTGGGCTACTACTAATTATTTGCTATGTTAATGGTTATTCATCATCGTTCTTAAAATTATTGTCTAGAAATGAAACATAGACGTCAATAAGTTAATTCATTGAAAATATCTATATTACTTTCAAACATAATCGTGTTTTGAATTGTAACTAGCCAATCACGAAAAAAATTAAGAATAATATAAACCGATCTGATGTGGATAATATATTCTTATTAGGTATTGATAATAGCTTTATCAAAGATCGTCTAAATAATCCGGTGTTCAATGGGGTCAAAACAGTGCGAATAAATAATTTGTTATTAATTAAAATCAGACAAAGTTTTTTATTGAGTTTATTATTAAAGTTCATGATTGAGATTTTAAGCAACGCGCCATTGTACATTTGATTGATTACCCGTAATTTCCTTACTTCCGTCGTATTATGACCATATCCTTATCCATGCCGAATTAATTCTAACATAACCAAAAGTGTGAAGTATCCATACTGTTGATAATAATAATTTATATACTATACAAAATGAACAACAGGTATTAATTATTTAGTAAAACATTGATTAGAAATTAAGTTTTGACCCATATAACCTTTTTAATATGTAATGATGTTATTTTATATAGTCAACCGAATGATCGACAAATAATGACGTTATTGGACTACAATGTCGAGATATACTGCATTTGCCCAAGATAATGTGAGGCGTGCCGAAAAGAATTACCATTGGGATTTATTGGGAGCTTATCTAAACAACATACCACGTGGTGCAGTTAAAACCATAGATCAATGGCAACAGGTTGATAAATATTCTACACTTACATTATATACACATACAAGTGCATGGTCTAACCTCAAACATTTGATTGTAATATATAAATTCAATTCATTATATGACAAAACTTAATTAAATTCGTTGATAATCAATTTTATAAATTGTATGTAATAAGCATTTTCAAATTAACATTACCATTTGATTTTAGATATGGCAAACCATGGTATTGGAAGCTACTTCGGATATGAAGGATAAAATGGACGAAGGTAAAATTGTTGAAAACCCAGTTCATTTAGATATTCTCGATATATTAGATCGTTAAAAGTTCAAGATGATGCATGTCTTACGCCTAATGATGTTAATAATACTTATCATAATGATAATGTATCTAATAATGTACAAAATACATCATAAATAAATACAGAAACCTTTCTAGGACTTAGTTTGAGAAATTCTGTTTACATTGACCTCTTTCATAATGCTGCCTAGATTGGGCAGATTCCCTGATTGTCCATAGTAAACTAATATATGCAAGAATATTGGTGAATATTAAGATTTACCAGTTACACACACAGTAGACGGTAAATGAATTTTCCATCATTTTTGTAACATTCACAAGAAAATGTAATGGTTTTTTCTTTGAGTATTATTCATGAATATTTACTCATGTCATTCACTTATATCGTGAAACTGCATAGCTAAGGTTCGAACAGCTATCGACTGTTTGGCTCAAATTCCAACGTCATTACTCATTTTTATGCAAAAGCATCTCATCTTTCGATTGGTCACATCAGTTTTGCTTAAACTGTTTTGTATCTTACTCAAAATTCTCCTTTTCGTATCAAAACAAAGTTAAGCCAATTTGGCACGATTTTTGATATTTCCTATTTTGAGCGTTTTACACACCTTGACATCAATATCACGTCTGCAAAATTTTAGGGAGATCGGACAATACGTTCGGAAAAAAGCAAGTGACATAATGAGCGTCATTTCTTGAAAGCCGGGTGAGGAGCTAGGCTTCAAAGATAAGCGTAAAGTCACCGTAACGCGAGCGTTATTGGACTTTCCGCCGTCGTTGTACATTAACGCTCGTGTTAACTGTTAACTTCGAGCGCAAAACCGCTTTTTCGCGCGCACTGCGGGCGCTAAAGTCGATTTTACGCTCACGCTAAGTTACAGAATCGGGCCCCTGGGCCGCGCCAGCTGCGCGCTATCCGTCCGGTCATATAACCATAAACCGCGTCGTGGACGGAGCTCGGCCTCGTTTCAACCGCCGCAACGTTCGATCGGCAAAGGGCAATTAACACTGGGAGCAAGGGAAGTTTGAGGTCCGAGCCAAGTATTCATAATCCGCTTATCCGCTCGTTTGCCACGTCTCTGAAAAAGCCTAAACCGCGGCCTAACCGACCAGACAAAAAAGGCGCCCAGGGACGCTTTCCCACGACTCCGCGCGTATATCGACCCACAGCTTCGTCCATCAACGTGTGTCGATCACACGTACCAGGGTGAGAAGAAACAAGGTTAAACATAAGTTCAATTGATTGAATGCGAGAATTGCATTCGCGAGATGTATGCATATATGTATATATATTGTATATGTATGTATATGTGTGTATATGTGTATAGGTATATAGATGTGTATATATATGTGTATGTGGGTGAGTGTGCGTATGTGTGTGTGTGTATGTGTATACGTGGGTATGTACGTATGTACGTGTGTATGTGTATGTATGTGTATGTATGGATGTATGTGTGTATATATGTATACATATAGGCCCACAATTGCCGAACGCTCTCCACATGCGTGGACACCACAGGTGTACCGTGGCCTGAAAGCCGCTAGACTGAACGATCAGTGGATCGTTCGAGTACTCGACCCCGATAGGTGGTAACTCCTGGACATGAGGGTCACACAGCCCGAGGTTGCATCAAGGCATCCTCGAGGCATTTCGGCGAAACTAGAGAGCGGGAGGCAGGGCGGCGTGCTCCGAATATCCAAAAATTCAAGCCATGGCCAGCCGACGGATGGGACGGGGGAAGGGGGGCTGGGGGCTGTGAGGGAGGAGTTAAAACAGCAAAGAGAGGGATAGATAGATGGATAGATAGATATGTTTTTATTGTATAAATTATACAAAATTCGTATTTACAAAAATATCAGTCTTCTTTTTTTGAAAATAACGGTTACTTAACTAAAACTAAATTTGTTCCATCCATTGTTTTTACATATCATTCTTGTCAATCATAGTAAAATTCGTAAAACTAATTATCACAGATAACGAGTCAGTATTGGTATAATAATAATTATACAGCTGGTCATCATATATTCAGACAAATGGTCATCGTAAGGAACTTTATAAAAGATGTTAAGGTCATTCATTTAATTCTAAAAAATACTTTCTTACGGAACGCTTGAAACTTGACAAAGATGGCAGGTTTCTATCCGAGGACCGAAGGGAGTTCCAGAGGTGCGCTGCTTGCACCTGGAATGAATTTAGTCCGAAAGTATTCCTCATTTTGGGGGACCGAGAGTTCCGGTGCATCACCCCTGGAGGGCCTAGTGGACACATACCTAGTGAAGAGGCTCAGTAGGTATTTCGGTTCGCGGATGCGCAGGATCTTGTACAAAAGTACAGCCATGAAATATTGCCTCCTTATATCCATGCGCAACCAGCCCAGCTTGGTCCTATAAGGAGTGATGTGTTCGTCCCTCCTCACACCAAAAACATATCTCACTCATGAATTTTGCAGTACCTGTATTCTTTGTTTTTGTTCTTGAGGTGCGTCAAGGTATACCGCAGAACAGTAGTCAAGATGAGGGAACAGCAGAGCCATCGATAAGCCCCTACGTAGGACCTCGGTCGTATATTTCCGGAAAAATCGCAAACTATACATGGTTCGATTGAACTTCTTTGTGATTGCGTCGGTGTTTTGACGCCAAGATAGGGTTTCGTCTAGCACCACACCGAGATCCTTAACTGTGCTCGAGAACGGCACGCGAGCTCCTCCAATCCCAATGCCGGATGCATAGAGTGCTTCTTTGTGCAGAAGATTGATGTAATGTGAGGACCCAAAAGCTAAGGCTTGAGTTTTTCCGGCATTGAGCACCAGCGAAGCAGCGCCAGCCCAACCCGAGACGGCCGCAGCCGCCTCCTCAAGCAACGCTATGCCCTCAGCGAGCCTATCCAGTGGAACCTGAGTATAAATCTGTAAGTCGTCTGCGTAAAGCATACGCTCAACGCCCCCAATGTCAAGTACGTCACGTAGGTCATTTATGTATATGCAAAAGAGAAGCGGCCCGAGGACTGATCCCTGTGGTACCCCAAGATTTGTGGTGAGCCACGATGATTTGCCAAAACTCTTAGTTATGAGTATTTGTTGTCTATCAGTAAGATATGAGTGAAACCACGAGAGAGCAGTCCTGGTAAAGCCGATATCCCTTAGACGCTTCAGCATTCTAGAGTGGGAAATTTTGTCAAAGGCTTTACTAAAGTCGAAAAGCAAAAGCAACGTCAGTTTCTTTTTGTCCATTCCCAGTCTGATGTCCTCCGTTAGTCTCAGCAGTGCCGTTTGAGTGGAGTGGTTTGGTCGAAAACCAGCCTGTCTAGAATCGAGGACTAATTCATGACTTGGTCGTGAACTATCTTCTCAAGGACCTTAGACAGGAAGCTCAAGAGGGCAATGGGACGAAAGTTGGACGGCGACGATGGGAGAGCGGTCTTCTTCAGTGGAAGAACGTGAGCCTTCTTCCATGATGATGGGAAGATGCCCTTGCGAAGGGAGGAGTTGAACAGGTTCACGATTTTGTCCCCAATTACGGGCAAAGCATCAAGTATGATTCTCTGTGGTATACCATCTTCACCCACCGACTGAGATGTGAAATGAGAGATGCTCAGGATAACATCATTGATACTTATTCTCTGTAAGCAAAAGCCATCTTCCTCGGAAGCCGAAGATATTATATCCCGGTAGACCGAGGCTCTCTCACTATGTGTGATGGACACCTCAGCAAAATGGGCGTTCAGATCCTCCGGCGTGATCCCATTCAAATCCTCCCTCTGCTTAGGCAGAAGATCAAGGTTGCGCAATTCCTTCCAAACTGTGT
Organism: Aphelinus atriplicis; assembly: GCA_020882685.1. Lineage (NCBI taxonomy): Eukaryota > Metazoa > Arthropoda > Insecta > Hymenoptera > Aphelinidae > Aphelinus > Aphelinus atriplicis. Next base: position 771,487 of record JAJGQD010000022.1, on the reverse strand, counting down.
TTGTGTCGAGTGCTTCTGACAGTTTACTCGAGAGAAACTCAGTACGGGTCTGAGTCGTCTTGCTTTCGGAAAGGTCACGCAACCTCTGAAATTCAGCGAGCAGGCTCACGTCCGCGGTACGAGCGTAGCGTTTATACGTTGCGTCAGTTTTTTTGTAAAGCAGTAGTAACTCAGCATCAACCCACGGCAGCCTATTCTTCTTAGGTTTGAACTCCTTGAGAGGCGCGAGCTCGTCAACGGCTTTCGTGAGGTTGCGGCTGAGACAGTCAAGTGCTGAGTCGATGCCACCCACGTCCTCTCGGTTGAGCGGCTTCCAGTCGCATAGTTTTAAGGAAGAGACCAGGTCTTCCTGCCGAATACCTCTGAAATTTCTGTATTTGAAGGAGCTCGGTCTCTCCCTAGGTTGTTGAATAGTGAGTTCGACGTCAATTAAATGATGTTTACTACGAAAGGGAGCGGGAAAGTTGCGTTCGTCCAAAATTACGTCATTTTCGTCAACCAGTTGTGACGGGAAAACCCGTCACTGTAGACGGAGCGGCTGCTCCTCTCCGATCCGGCCGGTACGGCAGCCGCCGGCTCGGGAGGGCAGCACTCTCCAGCGAGTACGCGAGCCGCGGCGCGCGAGAGTTCCGGCGGCGCGCGAGGCCGCGAGCGAGACACGAGGCGGACGGCCATTATCGTCCGGTGCCCGCAAGCAGCAAGACGCGACGCGCGCGAGATCCCAGGTGCCGAGCAAGTGACGTGACCGTGAGCGTGTGCGTGCGTGTGAGCCAGGACGCCGAGGTCGCCGACGTCGCCCCAGCCAACCGCCGACGGAGCCGAGAGCAGGAGAGCCGAGCCGAGGACGAGCCGCGAGAGAGAACGAGCGTCGGCAAGGTTTGGCCCGTGTGCGCGTCGCGGCCCCGGTGTTCCCCCCCCAGTGAACGTGCGTGTCGGCGAGCGCGCCGACACCCCCCCAGCGAACGTGTGTGTTGGCGACCGCGCCAACACACCCCAAGAACGACGGGCTCCGGCCCTGGCCCGGGCCTCTCCCCTCGCGTCCCCCCCGACGTCACGGCCAAGCGAGCGCGCGGACAGACTCCGTTCGAGTCTCCGCGCGCGGCCGTCCCCCCCTGAGCGAGTCCCCCGTGCTCCCGCGAGTAGAGCTAGCCGCGGCACTCCTGGCTCCCGTTAGAAATACGGAGTGCCCGCGGTCGAGCCAATCCCTATACCGTGAACCTGGTGCGAACGGGCACCAGGTCACACAGTAAGACGTCAATCCACGTGCCAGAAGTTGGGGTTATATGCGTAGCCCCATGCTGTATCAGACGCAACGACAGTTCTTCAGCTAATTTGCGAACAAATTTCGCGTCATCACAAGAAGATCGGCGTTCAGGTCCCCCATCACAAACTTGTGGCTATAGTCGTAACAGTGGGTTTGAAGGTCGTTGATAAGGGAAGGATTTTTAGTGAAGGCTATGTGGGGAGGGATGGGCTCGGCTCGTGGCAAAGCTGCAACTGCACTTCATGATTAGTGCGAAGGCAGAGTTTCCCTCTACAGTGTCGGTCTCAAGCCGAAATAATTTTAAGCCGCGATTGTTGTGTATTTGATTATTTATTATTGAGCGATTGTAGAATATCGCGATTTTGTAGCGTATGATGAGGGCACTGGAGGCATCACTGATGAGTCGAACTCCAGTGTTTGCACGAAACGCCTAATCTTCCCTCCATTTTGATACTCAATTATAAATCAAAAAGAGTTGAAATGGAGAGAAGATTTTAGCTTCTAACAAATTGTCGAATCACTTTTGTATTAAAATAAATTTGTATAAAAATCCTCTCGATCCTTCCTCTGCCGCGAACAGGTCTGATCTAGCTGCAATCCAGGCACAATCTAGGTAGATGCTAGATCCTATCAAGTAGGAAATACAACTCTTTTTTTGATGGGAAATCGGTGTAGATCTGCAGCGAAGAAGATTCACTTCGATTCTAAGATCAGTTTTAATCGATCTTCAGGTGGTTTCACATGGATTTTCAGGTAGATCCCTATAAATCTGCAATTGCGATGCATAATTTCATGGGAATTCATAATAATCTATTATGAATGTACCTAGAAATATACACAATTACATCTGGTAATCTCTGGAAGTTCTCCTGAACATGCACTCACAGTCTCCGGGAGACCAATTACAATGGAACTTTGTAAGATTCTAAGAAGCTTACACCTATCGTCATTCTGGTCAATGTTTTGATTTCCCGAAAATATTCTGTGAATGTGTCTCGAGTACAGTATATCTGTATATACGAAAGACCACAAATAATAAAGCCCATAAAAGTCCTTGAAATAGTAGTCTCATCTACACGAGTCCAATTACATTGGATTACATTAACTACTGTGTTTGAATATTTCCATCAGCCCTCTGGAAATATTGAATAATCTCAGAACTAACTTGAAATATCGTTAAAAGTTTATGGAGTCTATCGAGATATGAAAATTAATTATTTTTGGTAACTGATTGTCAACGTGAGAACTGACGTGAAAAGTCACGTGAGAAATCACGTGAGAAATCACGTGAAAAATCACGTGAGATATCACGTGAGAAATCACGTGTTAATTTGTTTCATAATCTCACGTGAAAGATCATGTGAGAGATCATGTGACATCTCACGTGATATGATACGTGATATCTCACGTAACATATCATGTGAGATATCACGTGATATTTTTCAGTGGGGTAGAATTTAATGATTTTTCATAAAATGTTTCGAATGATTTATTATTTTAAATTATTTGTACAAAGTACTACCAGATATATTTTCCGCACTTCTCATAAAACAGAGCTATTTACATATTAGAAGAATAGAAAAAAAAACAAGTAACCATTTTTCTCCACAAACATACACACTGTTATGTGGATGTGTTTTGAAATTATTTTATTACAGATTCCAACGTTTCTATGTGATCACCTATTTCGAATTCATCATATAGTGTTTCTATATGACTGCATCATCAGTGACATAAATTTGAACATATGCTATAACCAATATTTACATTACATTATGCTTTTAGTAAATTCTTATAAAATAAATTTTCAGAACAGAAGAAATCTACCTATGAATTTCTCCACGCGCGCGGTACGCGCGCTAAACAGCTTCTAGTAGAGTAAAATTGAAAAACATTTAAGGGAAAATTGGTCAGATATTCAATTAACCTTCACAATCTGTTCAAATGACGTAGTTATACCTGAAACGAAAGATAGGCCAAGAATTATTCATGACTGTCATGATTCCATAATAGCCGGACATCGAGGAAATTCTAAAACTTATCAGAGAATTCGTGAAAAATATTTCTGGCCCGGCATGAGAGAACAAATCAATGATTATGTTAAAACATGTGAAGAATGTCAAAAGAAAAAGTTACTTAGAATTAAAACAAAACTACCCATGCAAATCAACACCTTTTCACCCGCAATCAATGGGAGCATTAGAAAGGAGTCATCATTCTTTGGTCGAATATTTGAAAATGTTTGCGGAAAAAACCAACTGAGATGAATGGATGAGATTCGCGATGTTCTCATATAATACCACAGTACATGCATCTCATTTATTCACGCCACATGAATTGATATTTGGAGAAAAAGCTAGAATACCCTCAGAGTTTGCACATGAGAAAATAAAAACAACTTATAATATGTATTGTAACGAGTAGCGCTCATACTCGTTATGAGCCTCGCGCCGAAAACCGTATTTAGCCGGCGATAGCGCCAAGCCCGGCATAAGCCATGCGAGCGCCCGAGCCCCGCATATCGAGAGCGAGTGAGCGGGGCCCGCGCGATGCGTGATACGTCGTGCGCGACTCGCGGTCGCGCACAGGCCGGCCGACGCGCGCCAGGCCAAGAATTCGAACGCTACCGGCGAGCAAGCAACACGCGACCCGCGCTACGTACGACCACGTTTTCCCGGATTATCAACCCCGCGCTTTTTCCGGTCGAGGACATCACCCGCGATCATCGCGACGCCGCACCCGCAACCCCGTCGGCTGTGACAACTCGTCTCGGAGAGCTCCGAGAAACGTGCGTGCACTTCGTGAAGTGCCATTGTGCGTGTCCGCTGGCCAGCGACCCGCCGCGACGACCGAGCTTCTCCAAGAAGCAAGTGTGCGCCCGCCGCCTGTACACGAGGAAGCCACCACAACCCAGCCGCCATCCACGTCAACAGGACAGCGCCGTAGCAGCATCGCAACACCCGTAAGTCCTATCTGTACGCCCAAGCTTTCGCGGGCAAGGACGCAGCGCGCCATTGTTCAGCGGTCGCCACGCGGGCGACATCCGCGAAATCGGCCCTCAGCTCACGCGAGCGCGCGAAAGCCCTGGCAGCTTTAGCACTGCCAGGCACTGTAGTTTAGTGTTTTCTTTGTTTAATAAACTTTATCATTTTTAACCGAGCCTTCCGTTTTTCTCGCGTGTCGAGCCCAGCTTTTCCCCGGTCAAACCCATCCCCTTTCCGCGGTCTCGGCGAGCCTTCAGCTCGCCGAGAGGAACTGAGCTACCTGGACGAGCATCGCCGGGAGAAGCCTACAGCGGCGAGCGCCAGCTGGCTGGCCAAGGGGCGCGCATTGCACGGCATAAGGTCCGGCCGCCCCCAACAAGCACACATTTTCGCCAGCAGATCATCGCACGTTTTCCCCGACGATAATCCCCAATACTCGCACGCGCCTTGTAACGAAGCGCCCCGTTACAGTATCTAGATGATTTGTTAAAAAAGTTTATTGACACACAGTCTTCAGCTCACCAACGATTAATAGAAGCTAAAGAAAAATAAAAACGATATTATGATTCGAAATTGAATATTCAAAATTCTTAAGAAGGGTATGAGGTCTTTTTATTAAGAAAACCAAACTTGTCGAAATTGGATGAAACATATGCTGGAAGGTATAGGATAGTTGAGATCTTGAGTGACAGAAATGTAAAATTAGACTTAGGCGGTAATAAAATAAAAGTAGTACATATGGATAAGTTAAAGCATGCTTATTTTAGAGTTGAAAACGTAGAAATCAATTAACAATAAATTAAAAAAAAAATGATGTAAATTTGACATTGTAAAACTTATTATGAATAAAGAAAACTGGGGTGTGAAGGCAAAAGGGGAATTGAGGAGTCATTGTCATTGTATGGGTATCGGTTTTTGCTCTGTACAACAGAAGGATGATCGATTATTGGTGCATTGAGTTTGACGTGAATTGAGGAAAGAATTCCATAAAGGGGAGCGCTGGATGGAGCTTTCCTTCCTTCACATCTCAAAAATTAAAAAAAAAAAACATGAAAAAATATGACATGAGCACTCTAAATCAAATCAAATGCAAATATCAATGAGAAAAGCCTCTTCAAGACCCGGAGCCCGATCGAAGGGTGTCATACATATACGTGTATGACGCCATACATATGTAGAAAAATTTTCAGGTTGGTATTGATGATGAACGCAGTGCGCGCGGCGCAGCACACCGCACCGCTGTATATGATTACTTGCACATATACGCGGCCTTTATAGTCCGGTGCTCATCTGTTCAAAAACTTGCTATTTCGGACTTTTCATACACTGTCGCTAAAAATTATTGGGTTTCCTCCAGAAAATGACTCTAAATCGAATGAGACATGTGTGTCAACTGAAAAGTATGGCTTCATGTTATTATTTTTGAAAATGTTAAAAAATTTGCATTTTCTTTTTTAATTTTGAGTTAGTATGGAAACTATCAATCCTACAGTAAAATGGAAGAGGAAAAAAAGTTTTATTATGAAATTTCGCATGAGGATTGAGTATTCCGGAACATGAATCTCGAAAATTGTTGTTGCAAAATAGGTACAAAGGAAAAAATTACCCCCAAAAACAAGCCATTTTTTTCAAGTTTTCAAATCATACTTACGATAATGGAATTATTAATAAGAGTACCTTATACAGCAATGGAAATACAAAAATATTCATCTAGATATCTGATAGTTTTCGAAAAATCTATTTTTTGAGTTCAAATATAGCTAAATTTTCAAATTACTCGAAATTTTTTACGTACTTTTTTAAATGCTAGCTATCAATCAGTAATTTCCTAAGCAAATTCAACAGAAACTTCTGATTTGGAGTGGAGTTATCGTGAATAGATGCGTGAAACATACAAGATTTTGAAATGCGAATTTTTTAATTCAACCGAATATTCTCAGTCAAATCCGGAAAATAAAATAATTTGGAATGGTCTCACGCTTTTTCGGGTTTCTTATCTTGCAAAATATCTTCGTACTCATTAATTCATGTATATGTAGAATTCATCCAATTTTTTTTTCTAAGATACTAACTGAAAGTTCTGCGAAGAATCAGAGAATCTATTTACATAAATTGAATACAAGATTTGATTTCACAAATAAAATTTAGAATATTGTGCACTGGATTTCTGAGAAAAGAAATGTGAAAAAGCCCGTGACCTATCTAAAATATTTTATTTTCCGGATTTGAATGAGGAAATTCAGTTGAATTGAAGTAATTCGCATTTCGGCAAAATGTATATTGTAACGGGGCGCTTCGTTACAAGGCGCGTGCGGATATTGGGGATTATCGTCGGGGGAGTATTCGGCGACCTGCCGGCGTATTGCTGCACTCGTTGGGGGCGGCCGGACCTTGTGCCGTGCAATGCACGCCCCTTACCTGCTTGCTGGCGCTCGCCACTGCAGGCTCTCCCCGTAGATGCTCGTCCGGGCAGCTCAGTTCTTTCTCGGTGAGCTGCGGGTTTGATCGGGGAAAAGCTAGGGTCGATATACGAAAATGACGAAAGGCTCGATAAAAATGATAGGATTTATTAAACGAAAGAAAATACTAGTCTACAGTGCCTGTCAGTGCTAAGGCTGCCAGGGCTTTTGCGCGCTCGCGTGAGCTGAGGGCCGATTTTGCGTATGTCGCCCGCGTGGCGACCGCTTGACAAAGGCGCGCGGTGTCCTTGCCCGCAAAAGCTTGAGCGTACAGGTAGGACTTACGGGTGTTGCGATGCTGCTACGGCACTGTCTTGCTGTCCTGTTCACGTGGATGGCGGCTGGGTTGTGGTGGCTTCCTCGTGTACAGGCGGCGGGCGCACGCTTGCTTCTTGGAGAAGCTCGGTCGTCGCGGCGGGTCGCTGGCCAGCGGACACGCACAAGGCACTACACGAAGTGCACGCACGTTTTTCGGAGCTCTCCGAGACGAGTCGTCACGGCCGTCGGGGTTACGGGTGCGGCGTTGCGATGATCGCGGGTGATGTTCTCGTCCGGAAAAGGCGCGGGGTTGATAATCCGAGAAAACGTGGTCGTACGTAGCGCGGGTCGCGTGTTGCTCGCTAGCCGGTAGCGTTCAAATTGTCTCGGCCTGGCGCGCGTCGGCCGGCCTGTGCGCGACCGCGAGTCGCGCACGGCGTATCACGTATCGTGCGGGCCCCGCTCACTCGCTCTCGATATGCGGGGCTCGGGCACTTGCGTGGCTTATGCCTGGCTTGGCGCTATCGCCAGCTGAATACGATTTTCGGCGCGAGGCTCATAACGAGTATGAGCGCTACTCATTACAATCTTTAATGCATCTTTAAACGGTAACTTCACTATAAATTAATATTTCCTATCAAATCTAAGTAGAAAGATACTTTGCAAGATAAGAAACGTGAAAAAGCCTGAGACCTTTCCAAATAATTTCATTTTCCGGATTTAAATGAGAAAATTCAGTTGAAATGAAGAAATTTGCATTTCGGATAACTGTATATTTCAAGCATCTTCATAAGATAATTGCTATCCGGATAATTATTTTTCGTTGAATCTAAGCAGGAATATACTCTGCAAAAAAAATAGGAACGTGACAAAACCTTAGACTTTCCTGAAATATTTCATTTTCCGGATTTGTCTGTGTTTTGGGGAACGTGAAAAAGCCTGAGACTATTCCAAAATATTTCATTTTCTGGATCTAAATGAGAACAATCGGTAGAATTGAGGAAATTCGCAGCTCGGAAAACTGTTTATTTCATGCATCTTCATAAGATAACCGCACTCCAGATGATTATGTTTCCATAAATCTAAGCAGAAAGATACTTTGCAGAACAATAGGAACGTTAAAAAGCCTGCGACTTGTCTGAATTATTTAATTTTCCGAATTTGACTGAGAATATTCGGTTGAATTAAAAAGTTTGCATTTTCAAATCTTGTATGTTCCACGCATCCATTCACGATAACTTCAATTTAAGTCAGAAATTTCTGTTGAATTCGTTTAGGAAAATACTGTGCATTGTAAGAAACGTAAAAGAGCCTGATTTCCTGCGTAGAAATGTTACAATATAAATTTGAATGAGAAAATGTTGTTGAGTTTTATATATATACTAGCGTCCCCCGTCACGGCTTCGCCCGCGAATATGTGTGTTGAGTTCGAAATGTTGTTGTTCTCATTTATTGTTAAAAAACTTGTATGATATGTATTTATTTGAAAACTTTGATTAATTTGATACTTTATAATCCTTGGAGATATAATTTCCATGTATCCTCTGAGAATTGGAAATTCATAAGACTTCTGGATAAACGACGTTCTTAGTTTTCGAATTTTGAGGAATTAATATGAATTGGTTACGTGCATCCCCTGTCCGTGAAAGAGCAACGTACAATTGGCCGTGTGAAAAACATTCTCTTTGCAAATCTATCCCTACGTACTTGAAGGTCTGTCCTTGAGATTTATTGATCGTCAAGGCGAAAGAAAGTTTCACAGGGAATTGGAATCGTTTGAATTGAAATGGTAAGTCTCATGGAATCATAGGTATGCGAGGTATAAATGCTGTTTCTCCAGCTGCAGGTCCTGTAAGAATAGTTGCTTCGATTATATTTTCCCTTTAATTTGCAACCTTGTGCCATTACATAAATTGAGAGGATTTAGATTGCGTAATAGCATTATTGGAGAACTAATTTTCAATTTTAGGTCATGAGGTGGAAAGCCTGAAGGATCAAGAGAGTTAAGAAATTCTTGGGGGTAGTGTACAACTTCATCAATGTTAATTACTGTATCGATAGAATGATAGTGTCGTATTTCTCCATCTAACTTTCCCAAAATAATATTATTAATATTATGAGCGGTAGCGTTTCGAGGCGTTATGATTGCCCTTTCGCATAACCAATTGAGAGGTTTGTCAGAGATTTTCAATTTCTGGATAGACTTTGGAAATCAGGTCCATGACTGTATTTACAGTCGTTCCTATTTTTGTATCAATATTTATGTAACCATTTTCATTGGATACTTTCCCATCTCCAATTTTTAGAAGTTCTAAAGGAAATTGCAAATCCCCACCCGCAATGTGAGCTCTCATATTTGTCCGTAAATGTAAATTTTCTATCAAATTCCAAATTGAAGATGACTTCAAACATGCTTTCACAATGTCAGCGCGAGTTCCTTTTTGAATCACAGGCAAAGTTTGCCGAAAGTCTCCGGAGAAAACGAAAGTTATTCCACCCATAGGTTTGTTATTAGATTTTAAATCTTGTAACGTGCGATCCAGAGCTTCAATATGCGAACGGTGAGTCATAGTACATTCATCCCATACAATAAGAGAAGCTTCTTCAGTAATTTTGCCTAAAGGACGATTTTTTCTTATTGAACATATTGTGTCTTGGCCAATGAAAACGTTCAAAGGCAATTTAAAAGTGGAATGGGCAGTTTCTCCCCCAGCAAGAAGAGTTGTTTCATCTTCAGGTATTGCATCTGTTGTAAGATGCAACAGATAAAACTATAAAGCACCCGAAATACGAATTTGAGCCAAAATTAAGTTGAGCAGAAAAGTCTTTCCTGTACCTCCAGGGGCATCAATAAAAAATAGTTTCCCTAGGCTATTATTAACACTGTTGGTAATGAGATGGAATGCATTCCTTTGATCTGCAACCATTTTAGGTATATTAGATTCCAAAAAATGGTGCATTTCCATAATGTTATGTGGATTCTTTGAAGCATTATAGGGATCACAAACATTTTGTGGACCACGAATTGGCGTAGGTAGACCAAAATCAATCAAATGTTTTTCACTGAGAGAAAGGATTTTATCTCCTAATTGGATGAGACCTTCATTGTAAATATCAGCAGAGTAATTCCGACTCATATCATCTCGTATCTGACGCTGTCTGTGAAGAATATCCTCACATAAATGATCTTTAAACTGCTCCCACAAAATTGTTGACTTAGCGGGTTGACAAAAAACTAAAATGATTGTAAATAGTTCTCTTAGTTTACTTGGTGATTATGATATTGCAGCATCTTGGAGTGTCCTAATCCAATGATCATCATTTTTTAAAAGTCCATGTTCTTGACACGCAGCTTTAAACGTTGGTAAAAGAATCCCATTAACAGTCTTCAAGCTCTCGAATGATGTTGGTCCTCGGACATGTTGTAGTAACATACGCAAATGGGAGCATTCACTGTGAGAAGGATGAATTGCATATACACGCCTAATTGCAGAATCCTTTTTTATTCCAGGGAAACCCTCAACATCAGTAACTCGTCTTCTTCTTGAAAATGTATTATTGTTCCAAACGTAATAAGCAGGGACTTCATGATACAATAAGGTTTTTGCAAAATCGTCTTGTCTACAAACTTCAAAAAACGCAGTTACAGTAGTTTTTGGTGGATTATTCATCAGTTCAACCATATTTTCATTGGTAAAGTACACTCGTTGATTGTTCTCCAAATGAACTGCTAGATGCACGACAGTTGGATAACGTTCGTGGATAGGAAAATCGAAAAATCGCCAGAATGCCTCAGAACTACTTATATATTGACCATTGAGATAGCTTTGAATCTCATCACCATCATTCACAGAAAAGGTTGCTTGATCAGCACCTTTGTTGACGTATTTACAAATGTATTTGATAGCTTTCACTGAACGACAATACTCAATATTGACGTGAGCGTTGAAAATCCGGGACAACATCGGGCAATAAGGAACGACCCATCGATTGTCTATTTCAACTGCATTGTTACGGACGTTAAGGATTGTGGTTTGCCCACCATCTTGTGGCGATCGTCTACGATAAGTTGGGTAACCATCTTCGCTTGTCTGCGTTTCTGCTACTAATGGGCGTGGAAATCTTTCTGTACATTTACCATTTTGCATGCAAGGTGATCTATCATTTATTTGACCACACGGACCATGAATCATCATTGTACTCACTGTTTCATGCAATAGAGGATCAATTTTTTTATCTGGTAACTCTGCACAGATTATCTTATCAACTTCATCAGGTTGAATTTTATTTTCTATCCATAAAAGAATATGTGAATGTGGCAAACCTCTCTTTTGCCTTTCAATACTATACATGAAACATTTGACTCTACCAAAAACATGTTTTTTTTGTGATCAAAAACATAAGCTTTCTTAGCTTCAAATGAAAATATCTCGCTACTATATCATGTCTGTCTTGGGATTTCTGGCCTGGCATAAGTTCATTTTTAATCTCGGGCCAATCTGTATTACATGTAAATGTTATAAAAAGATTAGCACATCCTCCTGCTCTAAAGAATGCTATTCCATCTTGAGTTTTTTCATGCATATATCGGGGAGAGCCAGTCATTGAAGAAGGAAGAATCACTCTTTGGCCTAAAGTTTCAGCTCTGACATTACCATCTTCGTTAATTGCATCACGAAGATGAATATAATTATCAGCTCGCAATTTTTTTTGATTTCCTCGGATGAAGGACAATCTTTCAGTTATCATTTTTGCCATCATATCAACGACATATTGATTAAGAAGGTTCCTACAGCAATGCAAATAATTATTGGTACCATGTCGCACCATCAATCTGTATGAATAGAACTGCATGCAAGAGACAGTTTTCGGTTGAGCACGTCCATCATTTTGCTGAATCGATATATAATATCCATCTTCTCCTCTTACAAACATGAGTGGATATTGAAGAGCATCATATGACCGATGCAGCTCTGAAACAGGTTGTAACTGGCCATCTCTACAGCGCAAAACGATATCTCTTGGTCCTTTGTCTTCATCAACCAATAAAACAGCAACTTCTTTTGTAGAAGGAGCATTATATCTCCCCCTATGTTGATTGACTGGGACTCGATCAGCATTGATAATTAGTTTTAAATTGTCGGGTGGAGTTCCAGACTCAGTTTCGAGAGTGCAGATCAAACTTTGGATATAATTATTGTTTTCTATTAAAAGTTTTTGTAGTATCTCTATGAGAGTTCTCTTTAAATTTGGAATCATATTTGAACGGACTGACAGTTGATCGGCTTCTAAAATGGAATAAATTTGTAAAAATTTATGTTCATCGCCACCAGAGGGAGGCAATAAACTCCCAATACTATGATATACTTGTCCTTGAATTTTGAAAGTTGGCATAAAATTTTCTTCTCGAATTTCGTTAGCTCCAAATGAAGTCATTTGAAACAGTGTATTATACTTTCTTATATTGTCCAGAAAATGCGTTGAATCAGTGTGGTTTCCTAAAAGAAGACTTTTGAGAGGTTCTGGTGGATCTTCAATTGCAGGAAGATTAACTTTCCCACCAGAACAGCATAATCCAGGAGCTTCATCTTGCCACTTTCTGGCTTGACACTTGTCACATACTTTATTCATAGATCCAACTACAATATCTTTTATATTAGAGTAATTTTTTGTTGGATCATACTCAAAAGCAGATCTTTCACGGACTATGAACGGGGCTTCAATTATTCGATCCTGACGAACGGCTTGCGTTCGTCTGGTTCATATCGTATACCGCCCAATGTTACTTCTGGGTCTCGGCATTGTTACCAAAGTTATTGGTCAGCAGGGGGACTGGGATACAAAAGATCCCAGGAAGTGGCTGAGCTCATTTTCAAGCTCTCCTATATAGCCGATAGAACGCTTATTCTCTTGCGAGAGAGCGCCGCGCTATACCTTATACACGTGCGACTCAGCGCCTCGCCATCTACTGGCGCTCCATGGTACTTGGTCGGCTACCCCCACCACAGAAAAATGCATTGTCTATTTCTCGGCTTCTAATCAAAATTTTAAGACGCCACATATCCATAAACATGCCTGTATCAAAATTTCATGAAAATCGGTTCAGTAGTTTTTGAGATTAGCGGCAACAAAAAAACAGGCTTTCCTTTTATATAATAGTATAGATTTCAAAAGTTTATTTTACGGAATTCGAGGATAACAAAATTTGAAGAATTTTCAAGTATAAAGGATTTTTCTCTCATTTTGAGAAAAAACAGAACTTTATCATCATTTGTGTAATTCTATCCATTCCTATAATGAGGTGGAGTGAAGTACTGTTCTATTATTCTTTGTCGCTCTTGTATCCCTTGAACATAATCAGGAAGATCTGCATCGTCATCATCATTTGTCCAATTATCTTCGTCATTTTGAATTACATCGAGATTAATTTGATCCATAGGCATGCTGGAAAATTATTGTACATGCACAATTTTTTTCCATGTTTCAACAAATTATAAAAATATTGCTTACTTATAATTGCGTCTTAAAAAATTGTATAAAATTGTGCATGCTTGCACAATTTCGGCAGCAAACACTGGATTATAATGTAGTCCCCTGAGTTGATTCAGGCACCTCCACCTTTCTTTCAAAATCCCAAACACATTTTCTACAACGAATCTTGCCTTCCTTTGTGCATCACTATATGCATTTTCCGGAGTCCCTTGCTCGGCTTTTTGTATTGGAGTGAGTAACACAGGCGAGTACCCTCCATCACCTAACAATATTTTTCTATTTTAAACTGTATTATCCAACACTAACTTAAATTATCAGTTTCAATTTCTGGAAAAATATAGTTCAAATCTCCTTTCCACTAGTTTATTTTAAGTGGGCTTAGTAATATTTTTCTCTAACCAATAATGTAATAATTTTCAATGATGTTGGGATTTGCTCGCAACTGATGCATATGTTCCCGAGCTTGACTCCATCTCCAAACAAACCGATCATTGCTTGACCCACTTGTAATTCGTGTACTCAGTATATTATAATCCATATCAGCTACCTGCAAATTATCCATTATCCAAAACATTTTTTTCGATGTCGTGATCGTTTGATCTTTTGATCATGATTTACACCAATAATCTATTTACCAATTGAAGATTCAGTGAATGGTAGCGTTTATAATTTAGGTACGCTTCTTCATGATCAGGTGGAGCAAATATTTTAGGCAATGTGCCATCAACTGCACCCAGTACGCCAGGGAAATGAATTTTTGTTTGAAACCTGCATTAAAATGTTTCATTTAGTTGATGAGCGAATTCATCTAGACAAAATAATAATTGTACTACAAATGGATTATAAAAAAAAATTCTTTTGAAAGTACTATAAATCAATTATACGCAGTACCTATTACTAACAGCTGTTCTTTCTTCTTGCGTTTGAGGAAATCTAATAAACAACGGCATCAGCTGGTTCATCGCTGGAATCACATTATGCAAATGCTTACTGGAACAAACTTGGCTCATTGGGTGGTTTGTTTCCGCACTAGTACCCCTTTTGGCAAGAACGTTCAGCTAAAAATCTTAATACGGACAAAACTTGAAAAGTAGGCGGGATCCCGTCAGGGTGGTTTGGTAAATTATTCTGTACAAGTTGTACAAATTCTCTCGCGAGATGCGGATACATTCTGAAAAAAATAAAAAATAAATTGAGTGCAGCCAATGTGGCCCCTAACGGGCCCGCGTGTGCAATTGTTAACTTTTAGCGCTCGTTACACAATCTACTATTCTGTGCATATACCCATTTATTTATTTATTTCCTACCCAAAAAATATTGTCAACTCAAGCTACATGTTAGTACTATTTTTTTCGCAAAATTAGCTGTTGTGCAAGTTCATTGCAATAATAATTGTTCAGGAAATTCTCCATTGGTTAACTATGTAGCCAATGTGTATAATATTATCCACACTGCAACATCTCCTTTTAACTTGAATTAAATTTGAATCGTGAAGCGATTCCAAGTGCATAATAATTGCAATTAAAAGAAAACACAGTGGGTGTGTTGCATTTTTATTTTAAAGTAATAGAATTGGACACAGGCGCAGGAGAGGTAGGCGAGGGGCAAATCAATTACGCAGGATATTGAGAACTGGGCTTTTATTTGACGCGCACCTTGTACGCCGATAAATTGTCCACTGGTTTGGTGGTACAGAGATGTGATAGGGTTAGGTGATTCTTTGCGCCTTTGTGTGGATGGTGCCACAACCATCGGCTAGGTCACAGTCCTGGGCGCTCTTTGAGCCGTGTGATACAGCGTTGCAGGCGACGGCGTCACGCCTGCGACGTTCTGTAAATGAAAGCAGAGAAACTAATTGCGTGATTACTCACGCAATTAATTTTCGTCTTAGTGTGGTTATAACTAAATAATTAGGACTAGTCGCGTGCGTTTCTAGCTAATTTCTTACTCTGTCCGAGTCGTTGACTGGATTTTTGAGGGGTTACACCTGGTGCTTAATACGTTGACTACGCAAAGGATTGCACGTGCTGAACGAAAGTTCAGCAGTGAATTACTTTACTCGCGTTGGTTCCGCCTGAGGGCTATTCCCAACGCTTTCGCCTGTATTCAACTTACTCGTTCGTCGAAGTCGACCTCCTTGTCGTTGCCACGTGTCGCTGGTGCGGTTGATTCTCGGTACGGTAGCTCGTGAGGCTTCTTTCCAATGTGTTGGGCGAGATGAGAATGCTCGATCGCGCGGAGCTTGCTAGCTTGGCCGGTGTTCCGGGCTTGCGGCGCTGCGCAATGAACTAATGCGCAACTCGACCAGTCGTATCGCGGGGGAAAAGCTCCGCCTCCGGGCCGAGCGTGTGGGACGTATGAATGTGTGGTTACTTTTGCTATAAGTGTGAATGTTAGGGTGGCGAGACCGTTGCAACACCAATAGCGACTATGTCGACTACAGCCTGTAAAAGTATTCATCGCCATTGTAATATTAGTTAAGTACTATAACTTTTACCTGTAATGTTTTTTATAAACTTCATCACGTATTTTAAATGGTTTACTGGTATCTCTAATTGTTCGCTTTCTTATCATTTATAATCTACGTGGATGAACTCTGTGCTCGTGATCCAGTACTATGTGCGCTAATAAACCCATCATAATGTAAAACTGCAGAACTATGTTCAATTATTCACTTTTATACGTTTCTCTAGAGTAATCCAATGAATTTGTCAGCAAACACGGTATCGTGATGTTTCCTTTGATTCAAAATCGATCCCTCTGATTTAACATTCATTTTCATCATCGGACGGTGTTCGCTGGCCTGTTTACATTTTGAATAGAACCGTTGATTGGTCAATGAAAATAAATAACATCAGCTCAGCTACCCATCGAAACTCAAACTTTGCTTATAATCCTTCAGTTACCGTGATATCGCCAAGGAGGAAAGTTCGATCGGTATAAGCAAAAGAAATGTCCGACAACAAGTAAGTTTATTTCATTTGAGAACTAATCTATTATAAATTCATACTCTTGTTTTCATCAGCATTTTCCGACAGTTGTAAACGTTATTTGATTTCTAATAATTCAACTAAGAGCCTAACGCCTGTTCCAAATGTCAATATGAAATAAATATTGATTTCATCATGGTCTTCAATAATTATTCTATATAAATTCAGTCCCAAAACATGAAAGTGGAAATGTTTTATTATATTTTAGAATGAAATTTCGCATCTCAATTTTTCGATATTGATTAAATGTTACGATTTAGAACGAAATCAACATTGATAATATAAAAATCAGCATTAAACTAAATATTCAAATTAATATTTATTTCATATTGTAAGAATACTGAAAGTTAAAACGACCCTTAAAACTTGATTCTTTTACAGAATGCAGAAAAACAAGGCCACATCGGAGCAAATAAATGCTTTGCGTAGCTTTATTTCCCGCAATCCACATTTACATGACATGAAAACGATCCCAGACAATATTCTGCAACATGTCAAGAGTACTACAGATAAATTTGGAAAAGAAAAAACAATAGAACATTGGCGAAAGAGTATTAAAGAGCAAATGAAAACCATGACCAGAAATATTGATTTCAATGAGTAGCCCATGCCAGCTAATCACAAAGTTTCATGTGATTTGACTAATAGCTTAAATAATAAGGAACCAGCACTGGGGAAACCAAGTTGCAGTAGCAATCATCCGCAAGATCAAGTAGAAAGCAAGAATGAAGGTTAGTTATACGTTTAGTTGAATAAGTATTCAACAAATAAGCTGATTTTATTAGTACTAATCCATAGTATTGCATTTCTAGTATATTTTTAATAATCAATCTAGCTTGCCAATCAATATCTCAATATACTAACGATATCGAGACAAAGTTAAAATTTTTTAATAATCTTTGTCTTATATTATTAATGAGATTTCTCTTTTGACTAAGTAACTGTAAAGCATAAATAAGATATTCACGAGACACATACATTCCATTTGTATTAAATTTAAATATTCTTATCTAACTTGAATCATGTTTTTTTTCAGTTGAAACTCCTTGGCCAGGTACTTAGAAATTCCCAGAACCGCCATTTAAGGCTTGTATAAAAAAATTAAAGTTAGAAGTACCCACAGAGTACTTCGAAAATCAGGACGACGAAATTCAAATTACTGGGTACTCAATAGGGACAGCAGAATTGAGCCATCCACTTAGAAGAAAAAACCATGTTTCAATGGGCCAAGATGAGAGTGG
Source organism: Aphelinus atriplicis (assembly GCA_020882685.1). Classification (NCBI taxonomy): domain Eukaryota; kingdom Metazoa; phylum Arthropoda; class Insecta; order Hymenoptera; family Aphelinidae; genus Aphelinus; species Aphelinus atriplicis. Next base: position 753,799 of record JAJGQD010000022.1, on the reverse strand, counting down.
TACTCTCAACTCGAATAACGTACCCGAGCAATCGACAGCCAAGAGCTTGCACAAGAAAAGTTAGTATTTTCTGTAATATTTTCCTATTAAATTCATCGATAAATAATTAATTTATCTTTTCCTATCTCGTTTTCAGGAACGCTGCAGCGTAATAGCTCATTGGCTGTTGACGCTATGAAAGACCAGAATACTCTGACAGCAGAGTTAAATGATAATATTTGTGTCAGCTGTTGACTGTTATGCAACAACTAAACAACCAGGACTTCAAAGACGAATGTATTCAAATTTTGCAGAATATTTCTGGCCAGTTAAAAGAAATTTTAATGAGGTTGAATCAACTGCCATTGAATGAGATACTTAACTTTGTTAAAACAGTTAATATCGAACCGGCTGAAAAGCATTAAACCTACATGTATATACATTTTAAGTTTTGCTCCATTAATTTTAAGTTATAAAATGATATGGAATGAATATCTTTGGGAATACGATTTCAAGTCTGTCTTCTCTTCCTGCGTCTTTAATTAATGCCACCTTTGGAAATTTCAGCAAATATAAAAGTCAAAACAATTCCCATGTATATAACCCGTACGCTATAGAGTGTATGATGCTTTTTCTCAGCACAAATAATAAAGAAACTATATGAGAAATAGAAAACTTCGTGTCATAATCCGATAGAAAATAGAATTTTGATCTTCAGAAATTATGATAGAAATATTGAAAAACCGGTTTTGATGAGTCTCGGGAGACGTTTTATGATTCATATCAATGAAAAATCATGGATTTACGAACGCTCAGAATACGCCAAGAGTGGATTTCATGATAATATTAAACTCTATTTGTATTTAATTAACGCATTGTTCAAATCGGAGAAACAAGTAAATCAAGTCGGTCAAACTTCCATAAGGAGTAAATATACAGATATTTACGACATTGGTGACGCACTAAATAATAGGAAATCTTGGGCGCGCGTGGCGAACATTTAATGAATATAAGGGAATCATAACGCGTGTAACTTGTATCGAGTCGCGATCTTGTAGCTCCATCGGCCACGTAATTATTTTATTGCCATTTTATTGAATCGTGCACACACACACACACACACTTACACTCGCATGCTCGTAAATGTATATACAATATATGAGTGCGCAGTGCTGGCGCGTACCTCTCGTTCGATTTCGAAAAATTCCTCAAACGCGTATATATATATATGTATATTGCAACGGGGTGGTTTCTGCACTTTTCCTGGTGCAGAAGCTGCACCCCGAGCTAAATGTACTTACCCCGCTCCTCGCCCAGCGGCCAGGTCAGTCACCCAGCTCCCGCGAGCAGACGCCGTGCCAAGGGTCTTGGTAGTGACCCCCGGCCGCCCGTACACAGGTTCGGGCCGTCGCTGCTCCCGTAGTGGGTGCGTCCCCGGGACTGGGATGAACGGGGGGAAGGGGGTTGAAGGGTCTCGCGATCCCACGATGCGGCTCACGCCGATTGTTGGGGCTCCGTGGTAATCACCACGTGCAATGAGCCCTTAGTCATATACTTAACACTAACGGATACTCGCGAATGCGGCTACTCAGTAAGCCGAGAAACTGAGGGTTTCTCGGCCGCGGAGAGTGGGGGATTCGGTCGTAGGTGCGGGGAGGTTTATCAATCAAAACGCGTGACTCTAGTGTTAATTGAAAATAAAATAAGCCTCTTTATTGGGGTAACACAACCAATAAATACACTTGCGTTGGTGGGCCGGTGCCCGCCAACGACTTTAAAACGCGCGCACGCGCAGAGGGCCGCTCGGCCACGGGGCCGAGTATTCGCTCGCTCGCGGGAATATACAAAGCGTGACTTACAGATTGCCGCTCGCTCGTCGTGTTCGCCCGCAGGATGGTAGGCGGGCTCGCTCGCTGCTCTGGTCACCGCTGTTGCCTGGGTCGCTGGTCCTGGCGCACGCGCTCGCGCTTGGCTCGGCTGTGCGCGGTCGCGCCTACACCTTTCGTGGGGCGAGGATTGAGTTGCCCCGCGTGCCCAGGGAAAACGTTGTTTTCTCCGCGATAACAAGTGCTCGCGAAGCACTCGTTACAATATATATATATTATATATATATATATATTATATATATTGTCACTGGCTCATGCCCATTAATAATAGAATAATTATTAATAACTGAAAGGGGACACGAGAGAGTGCAATCTCGCCGGCGCTGATGCCGGGCGAGTTCTCAGAGTCGTGTGTAAGGATGCAGGTGGTGAATCGGGGCCACAGAAACGCGCACACTTAAACAAAATAGTGCTTTATTAGCAAATAACGGGGTATAACAATTGGGGAACGCGGCGCGGTCGATTGAGAGAGAGAGAGAGCAACACGAGGAAACCAACCTTGACGTTGCTCGCGGTGCAGGAGTTGACGGCGTGGAAGACGGCACGACGGTGTAGGCGCTCGAGGGAAGGCCGGCGCTCGGGAGCCGGGAAAGCTGGCGCTACGCACGTGGGCCTCGGCTCGGTCGTCGCGTGGAGGCGGCTCGGGGTGTCGTCGCTGACACTGGACACGGGGCACAGGTGCACGCACAGAGCTACACGGCACGTGGCGCGGGCGCGGAAAAGTTCGGGGTCGATCTCGTCGGGACGAATAAGGGCCGGTCGCTCCGGTTGCGTTCGCGCTTGGGCACACACTGCCCGCTTCCGCCCGGCACCTGTAGCTGCCGCGGCGCGGCGGTGATGTCGCGCTGTTGTCGTCTCTCTCTCGCGCTCTCTCTGTCTCTCTCTTACCTTATTGTCGGCCGCTCGGCTCTGCCCTCGCCGGCGCTATATAAATAATAGTAATTGTCTGGACAGGGAGACCTCACGGTACAAAGTACCCGTGACACCCCCCTCCCAGGCGCGCTTTATCCCAAAAGAAAGCGCCGATGGATTGGTCTCCCATATAAAGGCCAACATGATCCAATTTGATCAACTCCAACAACAGAAAAAGAAAAAAAATTTATTAGAAGTAAACAATGTGTATTGAAGAAATGATTCTACGCTTTATTTCTCTTTTAGACCTTTATATCGCGGTGCTCTCTCTCTCTGCGAGCAACTGGGCGCGTGCGAGTACAATAATCTGCACGGGTTCTTACCCTGCGAATCGGTCGGCGCTTTTCGCGTGATCGGTATCACATTTCCGCAATCACATTTGATTTATCGCATTGTGTGCGTTCTGACTAACGCGTGCGTTCTGTCGCATCACGTGTGCGCTATCGCAAATTAGTACAACTTCTTGGCTGAGTTCAAGGACAATTAAATCGTTGTGTGACTAAGAACTAAATGTAAATCTTTATCAAAAGGGATTAATCAGAAAATCAAACAAAATTGTACAACCAAACTATCAAATAATTAATGGCTTTAATCAGAAAGAAAATGTAACAAACAAAACTACTAAATCTCAAAATTGAGTAACTAAAATTCACTTCTACAAACAAAAATGATCATGACTTGGCAGCTTTTTATAGTGGTTCGCGCTCCACTTACTCTATAATTATTTTGATTGTGTGGCTATTTACCCACTTACAATTTCGATTAACTTAACAAAATGGCTACTTAATCTCTAAAAATAAAGGAGAAATGTGCTATTAGGCCTCTCTTCTGCTGGCTTGCGCTTCGCACCTCGTGTGCGTTCGGCACGCTTGCGTGCGCTCAGTCTTCTTCGTCCGGCTGGGGCTTGTTTTCCCTTTGCTCCTGCCGGCGCCTCTCCTCCTGCTCCCTTTCGTACTCGCGTACGCGGTGGGGCACCAGGTGGTGTAGTTGGCGTTCGTGGCAGCGGTCGGGGTTGCCGGTACCCTGCGACCCGCAGATGGGGCAGTGACGCCCGACGCGTTGGGCGCGCAGGCGCGCTATGCGCTGCTCCTGCGTCTCCGTTTTGCCGCAGAGCACCCTCTGCGCCTCCTCCAGCTGCGCCCGCAGTCGGCGCTGCTCCTCGGCCGCCCTGTCCCTGGACTGGCGCAGCTGTTCCGCCAGGACCTCTTGCGTGCGCCTCGCCTCCTCTTCACGCTCCCTATTTTCGCGCCGTTTGCGCGCGGCGAGTCGTGCGTCGTCGAGGATTTCTTTCGCCTCGACGACCACTCTAGTTGGCGCCGCTAGGCGCTCTTTGGCCGCATCGCCGAAGAATCGGCGCACGCTGCGCAGAGCGTAACCGGCCTCCTCTATGGCCTTCTCGTAGGCCTCGCCGAGCTCCTGCACTTTACGGGCGGCCTCCTCCGCCTTGCCGACCGCTTCCTCCAACCTTTCAGATGGTGATTTGGTTGTGCGGTTAGGTGGGGGGGGGCTCGTTGGTCGGTTGTGCCTGCGCTCCTTGCTCTCCCTGCGCTTCTTGCGCCTGGGTTAATGCGGCGGCCTCGTTTTGCGCGTCTGCGTGCGCGTTGGTGTTTGGCACGCTTGCGTGCTCTCCCGCCGCACTCGCGTGCGTTCCGTCCGAACTTGCGTGCGCTCGGTTTTCCGCACTCACGTGCATGGTGCCCATTGCCGCCGCTACGTCGTCCTCCACTTGTTGCGCTGCGTTGTTGCTGGGCGCCTCTACCACCGTCACTATGCTTGTTTCCAATTCATCTTCAATGCTTGTGATGTGGTATTGGCGTCATACCACGTTTCAAGTGGTGTGACGGCGGGCGCGCTCGCGCTCCTTGGGCGCCTGAGCGGTTCTGGGTGCGGTGGCGGCAGGTCCTCTGCTGACATCCTGCTGTCTGCGTTGTTGTTTTCTCGATCCATCTGTAAAACCTCATTGTTAGTACTGTCCCTTGACATTCCTATCGTCAATCCACTGGGAGAGTAACAAAAAATAAAAAAAAAATCCATGTAAAAAAAAATTTGTTCTGCTTGCGCATGCAGTTATTTACGCTGCGCTCGCGTGCGGCTTTCCAAGATTACTGGCTCGCTATCCAGCTCCTTATTCCTGGCGCCCTTCGGGCGTCCGCGCTTCTTCTTTCCGCTGGCGGCTGTTCCTGTCGGCGCTTGTACGCTATCTGTCGGCGGCTCTTCCGGGCTCGATTCCGGTTCAATGGCTGGCGTCAGCTGTTCTTCGGTCGCGCTCTCTATCGCTGGTGTTCGCGTCGGCTCGTTTTCGCTCGCAGTTTCTACCGCTGGCGTTCGGGTCGCCACGTATCGGTTCTTTCGCGGTCTGCCGCGTTTCGTGCGAGGTACGTTACCATTCGACGGGTTGGTAGTTGGAGGGTCGTGCGCACTCACCTCTGTGCTACCAGTAGCGGCTGCTATTTCCGTCGCCTGGTCGTTCGCTTGCTCGTTGCTGACTTGCGGTTTCAGGAACTTCACGTGGACCACCGATTCGTCCTTTCCCGATTCGTCGGCGATTTTGTACACGTTGGCACCCATCTTTTCGACGACCGTGTAGTTCCGGTTGTATTTCGGCGCCAGCTTTGCGGTAACTCCCTTTTCGGCGGAGGAGAGTACTTTGTTTAGCTTCAGCACAGAGTCGCCTACGTCGAACTGTACGTCCCTGTGCTTCGCGTTATAGTACTGCGCATTCTTCTCATGCGCGAGCGCTGATTTGTGGGCGGCGATCTCCGTCACCTCTCCCAAGTTATGCAGGCGCTTGATCCACTGCTGGAGTTCTTCCTCCCCCTCCTGTTCAGCGGCTTGCCGATCTTCCTTTCGTCGGAGCGTTAGCGGTGGCGTTGGATTCCGGCCGTACAACAGGAATGCCGGCGAATAGCCAGTCGCCTCGTTCTCCGACGTGTTGTACGAGCACATCGTTTCATCGATGGTCTCGTCCCACGTGCGGTGATCGTTCTCAATCTGGCATTTCAGCGACGTCATAAACGTACGGTTGACGCGCTCAACCGGGTTCGCCTGCGGGTGGTAAGGCGGTGCGAGCTTGTGCTCGATTCCCCGACTGGTCAGGAAGTCGTCCATCAAGCGGTTCTTGAATGGAGTTCCCCAGTCGCTCAAGAAGTATGCCGGTGTGCCGTGGCGCAGAATAACTCTATTGAGCTCACGCTTGACCAGATCCGCATTAGCTTTGCGTAACGGGATAGCCTCAATCCAACGGGAAAACACGTCCATGAAAATTAGGATGTGCTCATGGCCGCGCTTGCTGCGCGGGAACGGTCCCATGAAATCCGCGGCGACTGTGTGCCACGGTTTCGCGACTTTGCGGACGCCAATCAGTCCTGCCGGCCGTCTCTCTCCACCTTCATCTGCTGGCAGAGCTCGCAGTGCGCCACGAATTTGGCGACGTCCTTATTCATTTTCGGCCAGAAGTAGTACCGCTTCACGCGCATGAAGGTTTTGTACCGGCCGGGGTGGCCTGCGCATGCCGACTCATGGCACTCTTTTAGCGCCGTGAGGCGTTTTTCCTCCGGGAGCACCAATTTCCACGCATCGTCGTCCTCGATCAGGTCGTCGAGGTCGGCGTTTGCGTCGAGATGGTACATCTTCCCGCCCACTACTTTGTAAAACGGGAATTCGCCCGGCCGCTCCAGCACATCTTTTCGCCGGCTCTTATACCACTCGTCGGCGGTGTCCTCGAGCTCGACTGCGGCAATTCTTACTGGGCAGTCGTCCTCGTCCGGTTGATACATCCGGGAGAGTGCATCGGGGACGACGTTCTCCGATCCTCTCCGATACTCGATCTCGAAGTCGTGGTCCTGCAGCTCCAGCGTCCAGCGCGCAAGTCGGCCCGCAAGCTTCTTGCAGGTACGCAACCACTTCAAGCTGTTGTGATCCGTGATCACTTTGAACTTATATCCTTCGATATAAGCTCGAAATTTCTGGATCGCCCACACGACGGCAAGGCACTCCCGCTCGGTCGTCGTGTAGTTGCGTTCTGCCGAACTTAAGATGCGGCTCGCAAACTCGAGGGGTCGTTCCACACCATCAATTGTCTGTGTGAGCACGGCGCCAAGGCCTGTGTCGCTGGCGTCTGTTTGCAGTACGAATTGATGTTCGTACGAGGGCCGGTGCAGTACTGGTGCTGTCGCCAGCATGCCCTTGAGGATGCCGAAGGCTTTCTCTTGTTCCTCCCCCCATACGTATGGAACATTTTTCGACGTCAGACGCGTCAGAGGTTCGGCGAGGGTCGCGAAGTTATCTACAAACTTGCGGTACCACGTCGCCATTCCGAGAAACCTCTGCAGCGCCTTCCGTCTCTGGGGCGCCGGATATTCCATGATCGGCCGGATCTTCTCCGGATCCGGTCTAAACCCGTCACGGTTAACCAGCACGCCAAGGTACTTTACTTCTGACTTACAGAAGTGGCTCTTCTCCCAGTTGATTACCAGGCCTGCTCCCAATATCTTCTTTAAGATATGCTCGAGCCATTCCAGGTGCTCCTCGAAGGTCTCCGTGCATATGATCACGTCGTCGAGGTATGCGAACGCATAGGGCTCTAACTCAGGCCCTATGAGGCCATCGATAAGCTCCTGGAATGTGGCCGGGCCACCAGATACCCCGTATGGTAATCTGGTGAACTGGAAGAGTCCCATACCTGGCACAGTGAACGCCGTCATCGGCTTTGCCTCAGCGGCCATCTTGATCTGGTGGTAAGCCATCTTCAGATCGATGGTGCTGATGTAGCGGGCCCCACGCAGCTTTCGCAAGATCGCATCCATGCGTGGCAAGGGGTAAGCGCTCGTCCGCGTGACAGAGTTCAGCTTGACAGAGTCGCGTGACAGAGTCGATACACATGCGGAACTCGCCGTTGGCTTTGCGCACCATCACAATAGGGCTTGCCCAGCTGCTGTTCGAAGGCTCTACAATGCCTTCGTTGAGGAGATCACGCACCTGTTTGTGCATCTCCTCCTCGATCTTCTTTGAGACCGGGTAGAACTTCTGCTTGATCGGCTTGCACGACGTGAGCTCGATATTGTGCTCGATCAAATCTGTGCAGCCGATCCGTGGGCCATTCACCACGCGATATTTCCCGATCAGGTTCGCCAGCGCTCGGTTCTGGATCTCCGAGAGATCGGCGAGGCCAATTGACGCCAGCTGATTGCCGGTGTTAAGGGCGGCGAGTTCCAGCGGGATGGCATTTGGGTCGCCTACGATGGTCAGCGTGCGATTCCACGGATCGACCTGCGCGTTGAACAACTGCCTGTAGTCCGAGCCCAGCAGGATGTCGTAATCGCAGTGCTCCAGGATGATGATTGGCATGTCGTATACTACAATGCCAATCCTCACCGGGAGCGCGACTTGGGCAAGGATTCGGGCGGGAGCGCCCGAGGCTAGTCTCGCGCCTGGTCCATCATATGGAAAAATTTTCGCGCCGATTTCCGTCGCAATTTGCAACCCGAGCGGTCCCATTGCGGTACGGATAGCCCCCGAGTCATCGAGGCCCCGGATGCGGTACCCTCCCACGTCGACATTCGGGATCCAATATCGCCCGCAGGGGCTGATTGGCCGAGTCAAGTCGTCCACGGGGAGTGCTCCTTCCGGCGTGTCCGTAAAGAGCAGCGGGCCCACGATGGTGCCCGCCGGGTACATTGGCTCCTCGGAGGTCTGCGGGGTGGGGGGGGTATCGAGTGTGACCTCACTAACTCGACCCCCTACTCTTTTGGGGCCGGCGCGTAATGCAATTTGCATTCCGGACAGGTCCTGGTGTAGTAACCCGGCCACGCACAGCTCCAGCATGTGCCGTCCGGTCGCGGGCCTGGCTCCTTGCCAGCGTTACGCCGGTCTGGACCCAACAGGGGCTTCATGAGCACTAGACGCTCACCGTTGCTCTTCCTGTTTGGCTTCTTCGGTTGGCCATTTCTTGAGCCGGCATTTTGCGTGTTCCCGTTCGCTTTTGGCGGGTGCGCATTCGCCGGCGGCGACGGTGTGCTGTTGCTTTTGGTCTCGCTTTCGTGTGCGACCTTACAAGCTTTTAGCTGTTGTTGCACAGCCTGCGTCACTAGGCGTGTGATGTCTTCCGCCGACAAGCCACGCGGCGTTTCGACAGCCGCGATCTTCTGTTTTTGCTCTGGCCTCGTCATGACGCTTGAGCTTTGGGCTTTGGCTGTGGGCTTGTACGCAGCCTCGGGCAGCAAGCATTGGTCTGGCGGGGGCGGTGGTCTGTACGTCCGCTCCGCGTCCAGCAGATATTCTGCACGGCGTGCTTTCAATAGCAGAGAGTCTACATCCACGACTTTTTCCCGTGGAATCAGTCTCTGTAGCACCGGCAGCAGGTTTCGGTAAAGCAGGTCTAACTGCTGCGCCAGCGGCCACTGCGGATTCAGCTTATCAAGAATCGTAAGCAGCCGGAAAATGTAGTCGCGTGCTGGCTCCTCGGGGCCTTGTTTGCGACGTTCCGCTTCGCGCACGAGTTGGTGCTGGAAGTGTTGGTCAATGCCGTAGCACAACCTTGCCGAGTCGCAAAAATCTGACCACGTACGCCACTTGTGCCTCGTACGTCTTGCCCACTGTAACGCGACACCTGACAGCAGCTCTGTCAACCCGTTAAGTAACTCGGTGTCATTGAGGTTCGCCGAGCCATTGCACTCTTCGACGCGTTGGATGAACTCCTCGATGCTCATCTCGTTCAGCTCGCCCGAAAATCGGAGCTTCCACGCGCGGACCGTCCGACCGACGTCTACGACCGTGCCGTTCGCGAATGTCCGCCGAGAGCCTGAAGGCCAACCATATGCGTGCGTGTTGGGATCTCCCCCCTCCCAGGCTGGGCGTAACGTCGAGTCGCTGACGTTTTGTTGGCGCGTTACTGTCGGGGTATTCGCAGGCGCACTCGCAGCGTTAGTCGGTGCCGCTTGTGTTGTCGCATTCGCTTGCGATTCTTCGGACGCGTTGAAATAATTTATCGCAAATGTATCTTGTATATTCACGTTTCGCTTCGGCGCTCTGTCTTCCTTCGCGATTTGTTCGTTTGGCCGCTGTACGTTTGACATGTCGAACGTCTGTTGCGCGTACGTTTGCGCTCCGGGCATTGTTGTACTGTGCGCCAATCTCTGTTGTTGCCTGCGTCCTTCTTGCCAGCGTGTGCGTTCCAATTCTACTTCTTTCTGTAACCGCACGATTTCTGCTGCAATCGCACGTGGCACTTCCTGCACCTGTCCGTTTAGCGTGCATAGTACCGTGTCCCTAGTCGCATCAGTCGCTCGCGTTGTTACAATCGGCGCCGTTGTGTAGGAGCTGCCTCTGTGAGACGTGGTTATCACAGTCGTTGTCGACGCCACACTGATCGCTGGCAAGCTGTATGTCGTCGGCGCGTCAGCTGTTGTGTGTGTTGTCACCACTGGTTGCATCACGAATTCTGTCGCCGCTGCAGACAGTCTGCTTGAGTTCGCCATACCGTAGGCGTCATCCTCAATCGTGTTTTCGTTTGTCCGCTCAGCCGTTGACGCGTTTTCGGCATCCTCCGGTACCCGTGAGTTCTCACGCTCTTCGATAATTTTTGATACCGTCCTACTCAACATATTCGGCGCATGTGTCTTTCCGAGCTCTTCGGTGAACTCAATTAGTGCATCATCTCTATGTGCACGCAGTGCTTCTTCTGATTCGCACACCGTATTCTCTACGAAGTCGCTTACGGTGTATTCGCCCATCAGTCTGCGCATTAGCCGCTGCATCATTTCGCGCTCTGTTCCTGTTCTGTGTAGTTCGAGCCTTTGGAGCGCTTCCTCAAAGCCCTCGTGGCTTAACGTAGTGATCCATGTCGTCAGATCAACGTATTCACTGTTGAAATCGATGCTACTCGCCATTTTTCCCGGTTTTGCTTTTGTCGACTTAAGAAAGACAATTGTACGCTGGTTCGCAAAATTCGCTTGCGGTCGCTTCTTATTCTAATGCGCAATCGTACGCAGTCGTATGTTCAGATTCGCAATATTTTTTATATAATGTCCAATATTGTCTGAATTCTATTTTATCACGCTCCTTTCGGCAGTGATGTACGAGCTGCGTGCGTGAGTCGTATCAGTAAATTCTCTCGCTTGAGTTCTCAACGTCTTCAAGGAATCTCAACTTGCTTGAGGTTCCTTGGCTCAAGCGGAAAAAATTTCACTAGTTGCAAAACTTGCTTAAACTTACTTGAAAAAAATTTTAAATTCCTTGTGAGGTCTTGTTTCGCACGCTAGTAAATTATTATGTCACTGAGTTAATTTTCCTTAATTTACAAAAATAACACAAGGCAATTCCTTGTTGTCGTTTGAAAATAATTCCCCTTGAAATACTTTCCCCACTCTATAGTGTCGACAACCCTTTCAAAGCAATTTTGAAATATGTGAAACTTTTGAAAAAATCTGTAGATCAGTACACAAAAAAATATTTGACTCACACGCGAAACTCGTATTGAGTGTGTGCCTCAATATCTATAATTAAATAACATTCGAAAATATAATTCTTAAAATTATTTCCAGTTCGACAACTTTGTCGAATTATAAATAATTAATTTAAACGATGACGGCGAAAGGGGCTTATTTCAATTCACCGCGTCTTTACGTGTCGCTAAATTAATTACTATAATTGGCAACGAACGTTATTTAGGCTCCGTATGCCTTCGCACGCTGTGTGTTTCGATTCCGTATCGAACAGCTGATCGCTTCAAACCGTGCTAGTTGAGCACCCCTGCGTCGGTTGAGCACTACTGTGGAGGTTGGCTACCGCTGTACTGGTTGGGTACCGCTGCGCCGCCAGGCTCCGCGTGTGCGAGCGTACGCCTTTACCGACTCGCGAGAAGCACGCGCGACGGTATATCTATATATACGGCCGCTCGCTGCTTCGCAGTATATATGCGCGCGCGCGCCTTTGTCGAGTTCCGCGGGCGTGCGTGACTCGGTGCTATGCTCGTATACACGGCCGCTCGCTGCTTCGCTGTATATACGCGCCGTGTTATGATGCCGCCCTTGCTGATTCTGCAGCACGCGCGTAGCCCGTCGGTGTATCGTGTATACACTGCCGCGCCGTGTTGCGATGCCGGCGTTCCGACGAGGAAACTCTTGCCGGCGTTCTGTTTATGTATGTCCTTATATGGACAATACTCCCGGCCCGCGTCGCTATTCGTGGAAAAATTTGTCGCACGCTTCTCGGCTTACTTCGCCTAGCCGCTGCTTCGCTACGCGTGCTTCGCTCAATCACGCGGTCGAGTGGAAATTTCCACTTTTCTTCGCTCGCGAACGCGTGATTTTAATTTCTATGGGCTTTTCTGTTTTTTGCGGTTCACCACCACACGTTAGGGGCGCCAATGTCACTGGCTCATGCCCATTAATAATAGAATAATTATTAATAACTGTAAGGGGACACGAGAGAGTGCAATCTCGCCGGCGCTGATGCCGGGCGAGTTCTCAGAGTCGTGTGTAAGGATGCAGGTGGTGAATCGGGGCCACAGAAACGCGCACACGTAAACAAAATAGTGCTTTATTAGCAAATAACGGGGTACAACAATTGGGGAACGCGGCGCGGTCGATTGAGAGAGAGAGAGAGCAACACGAGGAAACCAACCTTGACGTTGCTCGCGGTGCAGGAGTTGACGGCGTGGAAGACGGCACGACGGTGTAGGCGCTCGAGGGAAGGCCGGCGCTCGGGAGCCGGGAAAGCTGGCGCTACGCACGTGGGCCTCGGCTCGGTCGTCGCGTGGAGGCGGCTCGGGGTGTCGTCGCTGACACTGGACACGGGGCACAGGTGCACGCACAGAGCTACACGGCACGTGGCGCGGGCGCGGAAAAGTTCGGGGTCGATCTCGTCGGGACGAATAAGGGCCGGTCGGTCCGGTTGCGTTCGCGCTTGGGCACACACTGCCCGCTTCCGCCCGGCACCTGTAGCTGCCGCGGCGCGGCGGTGATGTCGCGCTGTTGTCGTCTCTCTCTCGCGCTCTCTCTGTCTCTCTCTTACCTTATTGTCGGCCGCTCGGCTCTGCTCTCGCCGGCGCTATATAAATAATAGTAATTGTCTGGACAGGGAGACCTCACGGTACAAAGTACCCGTGACAATATATATATATAGATATCCACCGAGACTCCCGGAACGTGAATGCGGCACTGCACCACGCCGCATCCGCGAACGGGCCAATCAACGGATCGGCCTGTGAATGAGTTAGCCCGGGCGTGCGCGGAATTCCCTGAAAAAGCCTCTAGCACGAGGCATTAACGGGGCCCAGCCCTGCACCGAGGGACCTGCCGGGCAGCGGCTGAAGAGGGCATTCCACGCCCAGGACGGCGATCTACGCATCCCCGATCCATCCCCTTTATTTCAATACATACCCCGTTACAATATATACAGGGTGTAAAGTCATCTATTGGAACGGTGAATAAATTAAACTGTATATAGAATTTTACGTGCACATTTTTCGTACCGATGTGATCCGATCAAAAACAAAGCCACAATCGATCGACGAAAGTAACCAATGAGAAATCAGGTCAGAAGTTTTGGGCGGTCCTTTCAACCTGCAGCACCGAAGGCCTGTAATTGATATGGGTATGTTTATGGCATTTTTTATGCACGTAGCTCGTTGCAAGTGTGCGCGGGTGCATCGGCCAGCCAGCCTGCACTAACCGGCCTCCGCTCTATCCCCGACCCTTTTTTTTCACAGGCTTTCCCAAGTAGTAAAATTTCTCGTCCCTCGAGACAATAGTACAGGACGCTCCGTCGAGCCCCAGGCCCGAGAGGCATCAGCGGATATCCTTACAATGACAAACACATGTTGTCACTGCCAGTGGTAGGAAGGAAATTCTTAAACTTTGACTGAATTATACCGATAATTAGTGTATCAGATTTCCTCTTAATTACTGATTGAAATGTATTTTGAATCACGAAAATCGAACCATATTAACGACATCTAAATGAAGGTAAATATTTTAATTTTGGATTGTTGGTTTCTGAACTTTGATATTAACTTTAGTTAATATAGTTCGATTTTTATGATTCAAAATACAATTCAATCAGTAATTGAGAGGCCATCCAGTATGCTCATCTGCCTCAATGATAACTCGAAAATGAAAAAGAGAGTCAGAGGTAACAGTAAAATTTGTATGATCGAAAACTGTGACCTCCGAAATCTCGAGTTTTTCACCTACCTGCGTTTATTGTAGTACTCTTAATAAGGCGGTGAGGCGTGAGCTACGGGCCTGCTAAGTCCCCTCCATATAATTCATAGCCGAAAATTTTCCAAAATATTCCATCATAAATTTGTCCAGTTTCTTGAGGCAACGTCGTCTCCGTTACGAGCCTTCACTGCAGTACTTGCCAAGCTTTCGTTTGGTGAACATCGTTTTCAAACTGAGATTTTTCGCGATCGTGTCAAAAAGTGTCGTATGATTATCTAGTGCTCATTGACGGAAGTTCTGACTCGCTTCGATTTAAAATGTACGACAGAAGTGATTATATTAGAATGGTGAAGTATTATTTCAAAAATAACGAAAACGGCAAAGCTGCGCAAGCAGAATACCAATTTGAATTTATGGACAAACTGCAAAGAGGTGTGATCGACGATCTTCCACAAATTCCGAGTGTAACAACTATTTTGAGCGCTGTCAGGCGTTTTCATGAAACTGGAAGCGTTGACGTTGTTCGAGAAGTTGCACGTGATCGGCCAGTGCGGACTGTTGCTTTCGAAGAAAGAGTTTTGGCAATTTTTCATCGAACCCCCGGAGCGAGTGTTAGAGAGGTTGCTCTTCGACTAGGTGTGTCGAAAACTCTGATTCATCAGATTTTGAAAGATAACTATCTCTATCCTTATGACATCTCAAAAGTGCAACACTTAGAACCTGGGGATCCTGGAAGAAGATTGGAGTTTTGCTACATATACCAAAATCGAATATTCGACAATCCAAACTTTTAGAGATCCATACTGTGGAGCGACGAGTGCCTTTTCACGAGAGAAGGGTATTTCAACATCCATAATATGCACGAGTGGGCCGAACAGAATCCTTATGCTGTAGCGGAAACCAATCATCAGTATCGATTCTCAGTACACTTATGGGCTGGATTATTGAATGGCAGAATAGTGAGTACAAAATTTTCGATAAATTCTACAATTTTGATATTTATAATGTGCTGAAACACATTTTCTTATGAGCGAATTGAAGAAAAAAAATCTATTTTGAGTCTTTTCTTCAAGATATAATTATCATGTATTTTTAATTTCAGATTGGCCCTTACTTCTTCGATCAAGCAGTTACAGGTGTGCGATATCTCGAAATGTTGCGAGAACATTTACCTTTGATGTTGAATCCCAACGGGCTACCAGATGATGAGTTACCTATCATAGAACGCAATATATTTTCCCAGCATGATGGTGCTCCGCCACACTATCAAGGTAGAAAAAAATTCCATTTGAAAATATCATCACACTTTCTGTTATAGCCTAAACTTTTATTGAAATGATTTTAAACAAATATTCAAGAAACTTATAAACGTTTTACGGCTATAAAAATAAGTATTTTGATCGAACAAATATTTATCATGAATATGTTATATTTCCTCCCTTCATTTCATAGTAATTATAGAATGTTGAAGAAGTAAAGTTTTCGGAATATTTTTCAGTGGATGTACGTAACTACTTGAATGAAAAATACCCTAACAGATGGATTGGACGTGGTGGACCTATTGCATGGCCGGCGCGTTCACCAGATCTGGCTCCTTTGGAGTTTTTCTTATGGGGCCATGTAAAAGAGCAAGTATACAAGACTCAAGTGAATACTGTCACAGAATTCCGTGAGAAAATTCAAACTGCACTGAACAATGTTCCACAAGATATGATCCTCAGAGCAACGGAAGCTGTTATGCGAAGAACTCAGATGTGTATCAATATGGAAGGCCGCCATTTTGAACATATACCAAAAACTTAAACATTTCCCATTTTCAACAAACAGTATTTTTCTTAGATATAAGATCTAGCTTAACAAATCCGCCTATTCAGAGTCAATAAGTATGTACTTGTAAAAAATAAAGTTTAACTGAAAAACTCGCCTCCAACGTTATTTGATATTTTTTTGAATCTTAGAATCTTATCTATGAATCTTATCTCTGAATTAGTTATTCAACAAAATAGTTTGTTATCTAGATTCCTATATTTTTACTTTTTTCAATAAAGACCTTCGAATTGAAAGTTGCAGAAAGTCAAGTCATCCTTTTTCTACCCACAAATTTCAAACTGTAAAATGCATTCAAAAACATTGATACAAATATTCAGCATGGCAATATTATAAGTATAAAATATCAAGAAATTCAGATTTGCGGCGAAAAATCGTAAACTTACACAGACCATAAAATTTATTGAAAAATTTTCAAAATGATTCAAAGTTGTTCAAAATGATTAACCATATAAATAATTTGTCAGAAGAACAATTTTCGTGCTCCTTTGGTTTTTCAATATCAAGGCCTATACTGGATTGCCTCTCAATTACTGATTAAATTGTATTTTGAATCATAAAAATCGAACTATATTAACTAAAGTTAATATCAAAGTTCGGAAACCAACAATCCAAAATTAAAATATTTACCTTCATTTAGATGTCGTTAATATGGTTCGATTTTCGTGATTCAAAATACATTTCAATCAGTAATTAAGAGGAAATCTGATACACTAATTATCGGTATAATTCAGTCAAAGTTTAAGAATTTCCTTCCTACCACTGGCAGTGACAACATGTGTTTATCATTGTAAGGATATCCGCTGATGCCTCTCGGGCCTGGGGCTCGACGGAGCGTCCTGTACTATTGTCTCGAGGGACGAGAAATTTTACTACTTGGGAAAGCCTGTGAAAAAAAAGGGTCGGGGATAGAGCGGAGGCCGGTTAGTGCAGGCTGGCTGGCCGATGCACCCGCGCACACTTGCAACGAGCTACGTGCATAAAAAATGCCATAAACATACCCATATCAATTACAGGCCTTCGGTGCTGCAGGTTGAAAGGACCGCCCAAAACTTCTGACCTGATTTCTCACTGGTTACTTTCGTCGATCGATTGTGGCTTTGTTTTTGATCGGATCACATCGGTACGAAAAATGTGAACGTAAAATTCTATATACAGTTTAATTTATTCACCGTTCCAATAGATGACTTTACACCCT
The DNA here is from genome assembly GCA_020882685.1 of Aphelinus atriplicis. Classification (NCBI taxonomy): domain Eukaryota; kingdom Metazoa; phylum Arthropoda; class Insecta; order Hymenoptera; family Aphelinidae; genus Aphelinus; species Aphelinus atriplicis. The sequence continues at coordinate 736,835 of JAJGQD010000022.1, read as the reverse complement.
GTATACTATTATATAAAAGGACAGCCTGTTTTTTTGTGGCCGCTAATCTCAAAAACTACTGAACCGATTTTCATGAAATTTTGATACTTGATTCTTGACCACCCCAGGCATGTTTATGGATATGTGGCGTCTTAAAATTTTGATTAGATGCCGAGAAATAGACAATGCATTTTTCTGTGGTGGGGGTAGCCGACCAAGTACCATGGCGCGCCAGTAGATGGCGAGGCGCTGAGTCGCACGTGTATAAGGTATAGCGCGGCGCTCTCTCGCAAGAGAATCAGCGTTCTATCGGCTATATAGGAGAGCTTGAAAATGAGCTCAGCCACTTCCTGGGATCTTTTGTATCCCAGTCCCCCTGCTGACCAATAACTTTGGTAACAATGCCGAGACCCAGAAGTAACATTGGGCGGTATACGATAAGAACCAGACGAACGCAAGCCGTTCGTCAGGATCGAATAATTGAAGCCCCGTTCATAGTCCGTGAAAGATCTGCTTTTGAGTATGATCCAACATAAAATTACTCTAATATAAAAGATATTGTAGTTGGATCTATGAATAAAGTATGTGACAAGTGTCAAGCCAGAAAGTGGCAAGATGAAGCTCCTGGATTATCTGTTCTGGTGGGAAAGTTAATCTTCCTGCAATTGAAGATCCACCAGAACCTCTCAAAAGTCTTCTTTTAGGAAACCACACTGATTCAACGCATTTTCTGGACAATATAAGAAAGTATAATACACTGTTTCAAATGACTTCATTTGGAGCTAACGAAATTCGAGAAGAAAATTTTATGCCAACTTTCAAAATTCAAGGACAAGTATATCATAGTATTGGGAGTTTATTGCCTCCCTCTGGTGGCGATGAACATAAATTTTTACAAATTTATTCCATTTTAGAAGCCGATCAACTGTCAGTCCGTTCAAATATGATTCCAAATTTAAAGAGAACTCTCATAGAGATACTACAAAAACTTTTAATAGAAAACAATAATTATATCCAAAGTTTGATCTGCACTCTCGAAACTGAGTCTGGAACTCCACCCGACAATTTAAAACTAATTATCAATGCTGATCGAGTCCCAGTCAATCAACATAGGGGGAGATATAATGCTCCTTCTACAAAAGAAGTTGCTGTTTTATTGGTTGATGAAGACAAAGGACCAAGAGATATCGTTTTGCGCTGGAGAGATGGCCAGTTACAACGTGTTTCAGAGCTGCATCGGTCATATGATGCTCTTCAATATCCACTCATGTTTGTAAGAGGTGAAGATGGATATTATATATCGATTCAGCAAAATGATGGACGTGCTCAACCGAAAACTGTCTCTTGCATGCAGTTCTATTCATACAGATTGATGGTGCGATATGGTACCAATGATTATTTGCATTGCTGTAGGAACCTTCTTAATCAATATGTCGTTGATATGATGGCAAAAATGATAACTGAAAGATTGTCCTTCATCCGGGGAAATCAAAAAAAATTGCGAGCTGATAATTATATTCATCTTCGTGATGCTATTAACGAAGATGGTAATGTCAGAGCTGAAACTTTAGGCCAAAGAATGATTCTTCCTTCTTCAATGACTGGCTCTCCCCGCTATATGCATCAAAAAACTCAAGATGGAATAGCATTCTTTAGAGCAGGAGGATGTGCTAATCTTTTTATAACATTTACATGTAATACAGATTGGCCCGAGATTAAAAGTGAACTTATGCCAGGCCAGAAATCCCAAGACAGACCTGATATAGTAGCGAGAGTTTTTCATTTGAAGCTAAGAAAGCTTATGTTTTTGATCACAATAAAACATGTTTCGGTAAATAATTATTTTTTTAACGTCCACATGTTTCAAACGACGAATAAATTCGGGCTTGGTGGACTATCCCAAGATGATATTGCGAGAAAAAAATTCCACGCTCCCCGGGCTGGATTTGAACCAGCGTCCTCCTGATCTCCGGTCAGTTGCGATATCCACTACGCTACCGGGAAGACGGCAGCTCTCCACATCCCTGGAGCATGAATTCATTTTCCCGCAATATCACCTATATACACGATCAAATTCGATCGCTTGAATCTGTATTTTTTTTGAATTGGAATTTTTTTCTCGCAATATCATCTTGGGATAGTCCACCAAGCCCGAATTTATTCGTCGTATGTTTCGGTAAAGTCAAATGTTTCATGTATAGTAACGAATGGCAAAAGAGAGGTTTGCCACATTCTCATATTCTTTTATGGATAGAAAATAAAATTCAACCTGATGAAGTTGATAAGATAATCTGTGCAGAGTTACCAGATAAAGAAATTGATCCACTATCGCATGAAACAGTGAGTACAATGATGATTCATGGTCCGTGCGGTCAATTAAATGATAGATCACCTTGCATGCGAAATGGTAAATGTACAAAAAGATTTCCACGCCCATTAGTAGCAGAAACGCAGACAAGCGAAGATGGTTACCCAACTTATCGTAGACGATCGCCACAAGATGGTGGGCAAACCACAATCCTTAACGTCCGTAACAATGCAGTTGAAATAGACAATCGATGGGTCGTTCCTTATTGCCCGATTTTGTCCCCGATTTTCAACGCTCACATCAATATTGAGTATTGTCGTTCAGTGAAATCTATCAAATACATTTGTAAATACGTCAACAAAGGTGCTGATCAAGCAACCTTTTCTGTGAATGATGGTGACGAGATTCAAAGCTATCTCAATGGTCGATATATAAGTAGCTCTGAGGCATTCTGGCGATTTTCCGATTTTCCTATCCACGAACGTTATCCAACTGTCGTGCATCTAGCAGTTCATTTGGAGAACAATCAAGGAGTGTCCTTACCAATGGAAATACGGTTGAACTGATGAATAATCCACCAATAACTATTCTAACTGCGTTTTTTGAACTTTGTAGACAAGACGATTTTGCAAAAACCTTATTGTATCATGAAGTCCCTGCTTATTACGTTTGGAACAATAATACTTTTTCAAGAAGAAGACGAGGTACTGATGTTGAGGGTTTCCCTGGAATAAAAAAGGATTCTGCAATTGGGCGTGTACATACAATTCATCCTTCTCAAAGTGAATGCTTCCATTTGCGTATGTTACTACACCATGTCCGAGGACCGACATCATTCGAGAGCTTGAAGACTGTTAATGGAATTCTTTTACCAACGTTTGAAGCTGCTTGTCAAGAACTTGGACTTTTAGAAAATGATGATCATTGGATTAGGACACTCCAAGATGCTGCAATATCACAATCACCAAGTAAACTAAGAGAACTATTTACAATCATTTCAGATTTTTGTCAACCTGCTAAGTCAACAATTTTGTGGGAGCAGTTTAAAGATCATTTATGTGAGGATATTCTTCACAGACAGCGTCACATACGAGATGATATGAATTTGAATTACTCTGATGAAATTTACAATGAAGGTCTCATCCAATTAGAAGATAAAATCCTTTCTCTCAGTGAAAAACATTTGATTGATTTTGGTCTACCTACGCCAATTCGTGGTCCACAAAATGTTTGTGATCCCTATAATGCTTCAAAGAATCCACATAACATTATGGAAATGCACCATTTTTTGGAATGTAATATACCTAAAATGGTTGCAGATCAAAGGAATGCATTCCATCTCATTACCAACAGTGTTAATAATAGCCTAGGGAAACTATTTTTTATTGATGCCCCTGGAGGTACAGGAAAGACTTTTGTGCTCAACTTAATTCTGGCTCAAATTCGTATTTTGGGTGCTTTAGTTTTAGCTGTTGCATCTTCAGATATTGCAGCAACTCTTCTTGCTGGGGGAAAAACTGCCCATTCCACTTTTAAATTACCTTTGAACGTTTTCATTGGCCAAGACACAATATGTTCAATAAGGAAAAATAGTCCTTTTGGCAAAATTATTGAAGAAACTTCTCTTATCGTATGGGATGACTGTAATATGACTCACCGTTCACATATTGAAGCTCTGGATCGCACGTTACAAGATTCAAAATCTAATAACAAACCTATAGGTGGAATAACTTTCGTTTTCTCTGGAGACTTTCGGCAAACTTTGCCTGTGATTCAAAAAGGAACTCGCGCTGATATTGTGAAAGCATGTTTGAAGTCATCTTCAATTTGGAATTTAATAGAAAATTTAAATTTATGGACAAATATGAGAGCTCACACTGCGGGTGGGGATTTGCAATTTCCTTTAGAACTTTTAAAAATTGGTGATGGGAAAGTATCTAATGAAAATGGATACATAAATATTGATACAAAAGTAGGAACGACTGTAAATATAGTCATGGACCTGATTTCCAAAGTCTATCCAGAAATTGAAAATCTCTCTGACAAACCTCTCAATTGGTTATGCGAAAGGGCAATCATAACGCCTCGGAATGCTACCGCTCATAATATTAATAATATTATTTTGGGAAAGTTAGATGGAGAAATACGACACTATCATTCTATCGATACAGTAATTAACATTGATGAAGTTGTACACTACCCTCAAAAATTTCTGAACTCTCTTGATCCTTCAGGCTTTCCACCTCATGACTTAAAATTGAAAATTGGTTCTCCAATAATGCTATTACGCAATCTAAATCCTCCAAATTTATGTCATGGCACAAGGTTGCAAATTAAAGGGAAAATATAATCGAAGCAACTATTCTTACAGGACCTGCAGCTGGAGAAACAGCATTTATATCTCGCATACCTATGATCCCATCAGACTTACCATTACAATTCAAGCGATTACAATTTCCTGTGAAACTTTCTTTTGCCTTGACGATCAACAAATCTCAAGGACAGACCTTCAAGTACGTAGGGATAGATTTGCAAACAGAATGTACGTTGCTCTTTCACGGACAGGGGATGCACGTAACCAATTCATATTAATTCCTCAAAATTCAAAAACTAAGAACGACGTTTATCCAGAAGTCTTATGAATTTCCAATTCTCAGAGGATACATGAAAATTATAACTCCAAGGATTACAAAGTATCAAATTGATCAAAGTTTTCAAATAAATACATATCATACAAGTTTTTTAACAATAAATGACAATAACAACATTTCGAACTCAATACACATATTCGCGGGCGAAGCCGCGACGGGGGACGCTAGTATATATATATATATATACATATATATATATATACACAAGTATCCATTTTTCTGTTCAATTAATATAGTTATTTAATTTGAAAATGCGAAAAATCGAAACATTATGCACATTAGCATATGTATCTTGATAAACTGGGACGGAAAGAAAGTTGATCAAAACTTTGGTCTCCGAATAAAACGCCGAACCGGAATTTGATTTGGAGTAGTTACATGGCGTGATGTATTGCGCCGGCCGCTGAAGCGAATACATCGCGCTGTGACATACACGAGCCTCGCTTACTATGTCTAACGGTTACTTTCTGGTCGTGCGACATGATCAATCTTTGAAGATTAATCATCATCAAATAAATCAATCAATTTTTGTCACCATAACTCATGTTTTTTCTATCACTTTCAATGTAAAATCAATACAAAAATCTACTTCCATTTCAAATCAATAAAGCTAACGGAGTGAAAGTCCTTCTTGCATAGTGTCGAGTTGGAGTGCGACTATACGCGTAGTGCAAGGATCCTAAGACTCGTCGGGCATAATCGTCGAACAAATGTATTTATTTCATAACTCGAGTGTAGCGATGATCAAGGTCTCATCTGCATCGTGTCGGAAGAGAGTGCGATCATAGCTCCTCTGTACGCATTACGCACCACGTCCAAGGTTCTACCTGCATCGTGTCGGGTAGAAGTGCGGTCGTGAGCGTAGTACAGGGTTTTCTGAGTTCGCGTCGGGATAAACCAGTTTATATTATATTTTCATATGGCCAATAAAAATTTATAGTACATACAACTTGTGTAGAATTTTGAATTTTAAAATTTTGATTACAAAGTAGAGTAGAATGCGAAATTATCGATTTTTAACAGTCACTGAATCTAAAGAATTTGCAAAGGGCCTTTTTTTTAAGAATTTTCATGCGCTTTAAGCATCTGGCAACCATGTCAGTGCGTTCACAAAATAACACGGAAAATCCGAACAAACGTGAACATTACAAATTGCTTATGCCTTTACTACTTGAAACATTTTTATTGTTTATTATTACTAGGGGGGTACCCCCCTGCTCGCTTCGCTCGCCAACCCCCCCGTGTGTTCTTTCGAAATCAATAATTTCAATAATAAGTGTAGTAATAATTACAAGAAAATTACATTTAAAACAATAAAACTTTAAACTTGAAACTTCGATTCTGTTCAATTGAAAAGAATACTGAACAAATTATTCGAATCAAAATAAAAGCTTAATGTCAGCTATATTCATGTTAAACGTTTGTTTGTTTAGATTAATAGTGAGTTTAACTTTAGGTTAATAGTGACATGTGCTAGATCATATTTTATGGTTTGGGTTTTTCACGTGTTTCATTTCAAATTTTCGGCAGCAGATTTTGAGTAAGATTGCAACGGTTGCTAGACACGTAAACAATGGTTGCTATGGGGGAAACGGAGATTTTGTATCCTGTGCAGTTGAAAATACTGGAAACGAAATTTACGTGAATTTTTCTTTCCCTTAGCAACGGTTGCTAGGGTGGTAAACAATGGTTGCTATGGAACAAATATAACAATTCAGTGTCTCTGGCCATCGAGAGTGACTTAAAACTGTTTTTCCAGCTTCCAAAGCAACGGTTGCTAGGGATGTAAATAAACGGTTGTTTCGATGAATAAGTGGATTTATATTGGAAAAAATTGTCCAAAATAATGTTTAGTCCTTTCCTTCTACTGCAGCAACGGTAGCTAGACATGTAAACAATGTTTGCTATGGGTAAAACGGAGATTTTGTATCCTGTGCAGTTGAGAATACTGGAAACGAAACTTACTTTTTCTTTCCCTTGGCAACGGTTGCTAGGGCGGTGAACAACGGTTACTGTAGTGTTTACATAAGTATACAGTCACTGGTATGTGTGAGTGACGATGTGAACAGAGTACGCGTAGGCCGGAGAGGTCAGTCGCGTATCAGCGAGTTGAGTAGTCGCACGTGCCGTCTAATAGTCTCCATAATTCCTTGTATTCTCCGCACTGTTTCAGTTAATAAATATCATTGTAGATTTACTACGTGTGGTTTATTCGTCTATCCAATCACAATACATTACAATTTTGGCGACGAGGATCGACGAACTGATTCGCGCGCTAAATGTCGGATGGTGAAGTTAGTGAAACCGAAGTGCGGGACATAGTTAAAGAAGATCTAAGCTGGATATGTCAATTGAATAAAAATACTATTCGTAAGAAGCTAGAAAAGGTAAACTTTGATTTAAAATTTCACGATGGTTCGAAATTTTTGCCAATAGGCGTGATGAGCCAGAAGGAAATCATATACAAAGGTATCAAGTATTCGCTCGATTTATTAGTGACTCCGGGCGGAGGCCCACCACTGATGGGACGGGCGTGGTTAGTTGCTTTCGGTCTCTGGTCGGAATTTGAAAATGTAACGAACATTCATAATATTGAAATAAATGACTCTATAAATGTCAAGACTCAGATGGCCAAGCAATTTACTAAACTATTCGGGCCCGGAATCGGAAATTTCAACAAAGGAATGTTAAAATTGTATGTAAAAGAGGGAGCCATTCCAAAAGCGTTGAAAGCAAGACATTTGCCTTATGCTATCGTAAACAAAGTAGAGGATGAACTTAATCGTTTGCAAAAGCTGGGATTTATTGAACCGGTGAATTTTAGCGAATGGGCGACGCCGATCGTACCGATATTAAAAAAAGACGGCTCGATTCGCATATGTGGTAATTTTAAACTCACGCTCAACCCGTGGCTAGTGGCAAACAAGTACCCGTTGCCCACAATTGATAACATTTTTGCAAAACTGCAAGGGGGGGAGAAATTCAGTCAAATAGATCTCACTCACGCTTATATGCAAATGTTAATTGACCCAAATTACCGGCATTTAGTAACTATAGTGACTCATAAAGGTTTATATAGATACAATCGTCTTCCCGAAGGAGTGTCGTCGGGCCCGGGCGAATTTCAGCAAAGTATGGAATGTTGTTTACAAAAGATTAATAATATAGCGATTTACTTAGACAATATTTTTGTCACGGGTAAAAACGATAGAGAACATATAGACACTCTGAAGGAGGTATTGGGAATATTGGAAGATAGCGGATTAAAAGTAAATATTTCGAAATGCGATTTTTTACAAGAAGAATTAGAAGTTTTAGGGTTCGTAATAAATAAAACAGGTTTGAGTGGATCGAAATCAAAAATCGAGGCTATAGCTAACGCACCGGCGCCCAAAAATAAAGCGCAATTAATATCATTGCTGGGACTAGTCACATTCTATGAGAGGTTTTTGCCTGATAGAGCCACCCGATTAAAAGCTCTATATGCCCTTCAAAATACAAACGAGTTTGAGTGGACAAGAGAATGTGAAGTAGCTTATCAATGGATAAAAAAAGAGATAACATCGGCAAAAATATTAGTGCATTTTGATCAATCTTTGGAAATAGTGCTAGCAGCGGACGCGTCACACTACGGCTTGTCAGCAATACTCTCTCATAGATATAACGACGGTACCGAAAGACCGATTGCATTTGGTTCAAAATTGATACCAGAGAAAGAGCTTAATAGAGCAATTATTGATAAAGAAGCGGGGGCTATTGTATTCGGATTTACAAAGTTCTATGATTATGTATTCGGCAGAGATATCATATTGAAAACTGATCATAAGCCTTTAGTATTTATTTTTGGATCGAAGCAAGAAATTCCTCTTACAGTAGCCAGTCGACTTCAGAGATGGGCGTATTTCCTATCTCATTTTACATATAAGATCGAATACATAAATTCAAAGAAGAATGGAAACTGCGACGCGCTGTCGAGACTGCCGGTAACTGATATTACGCCCGTATTCGATGACGAATTTAGTGCTATGAATTATATCGAGCAAGAAACAAAAATATTAACGGCTAGAGTAATTGCGACTGAAACCCTGAGTGATTCGGTATTAAGGCAGATAGCTAAATATCTGCAAACCGGTTGGCCTAATCCACAGCAAATGACAGAAATTGAAAAGAAATATTTTTTCAAAAAAGATGAATTATATCTAGAAAAAGGTTGCATCTTATGGGGTTATCGAGTAATAATTCCCGAAGCACTCAGAGCAAAAGTTTTGAATGAGCTGCATGCATCACACTTTGGAGTAGTGAAAATGAAAATGCGAGCGCGTTCGAGCGTGTGGTGGCCAGGAATAGATAATGAATTAGAAGACCTCGCGTTAAGTTGTTCAATTTGCGTTCAAGAGAGAAAGAAACCGCCAAAAGGGCCACTAAATCCATGGCCCTCGCCTAATAAATGTTGGAGTCGTATACATAGTGACTTTTTGGGACCGTTCGAAGGGCACATGTTTCTTATAGTGGTCGACGCGTATAGCAAATGGCCGGAAATTTTTGATATGGGCATGAATACCCAGGCAGATAAAGTAATAACCTGTTTTACAAAATTATTTATACGTCATGGTTTTCCATTTCATTTAGTCACCGACAACGGTCGTCAATACACATCGTTGGTTTTTGAAGAATTTATGAGATCCAACGATATAAAGCATACGTTGTCAGCTCCGTATCATCCAGCGACGAATGGAGCCGCCGAAAATTTTGTTGGTACGTTTAAAAATAAAGTGACAAAGATAATAAAAAGTGGAAAATCGCTGGATTACGCGGTCAATTTATTTTTATTCGATTACCGTGGTACGGAACACTGTTCGACAGGGCGCAGTCCAGCATGGATGATGTACAAACGTGAAATTAGAACCAGATTCGAATTATTAAGGCCAAACGTGGACGCGTTAATCGAGGACAAACAATTGTCGCAAGCGCGTTTTGCCAGGTCAAGTAGAAAGGTATGTTTTGGTGTAGGGGAGAAGGTATGGGTAGACGATCACTCCATCGGAAACCAAAAACGAATACCAGCTATTATCGTTGCACAATTGTCTCCTGTAAACTTTGAGGTTGAGGTTTCGCCGGGAAAAAAATGGAAAAGACATGTTGATCAAATATTAAAATTTAAAGATACTTCGGATGGGAATAGTGTCATCTCAGAAAAACCTCAACCCAAGGTAGAGCATGTACGTAGATTTTCCGAAAGAATTGCGAACAAAATGTAAAGCGAAAAGAATTGAGTCTATCAACTGTATGGGGAGGAGATTGTAGTGTTTACATAAGTATACAGTCACTGGTATGTGTGAGTGACGATGTGAACAGAGTACGCGTAGGCCGGAGAGGTCAGTCGCGTATCAGCGAGTTGAGTAGTCGCACGTGCCGTCTAATAGTCTCCATAATTCCTTGTATTCTCCGCACTGTTTCAGTTAATAAATATCATTGTAGATTTACTACGTGTGGTTTATTCGTCTATCCAATCACAATACATTACAGTTACTGAGAAACTAATTGGGAACATTCTGTGTCCTTTGCCGTCGAGAATGATGGAAATGGGTCATAAATTAATAATTTCCAACCTTCGTAACGGTTGCTAGGGAGGAAAAAAAACGGTTGCTATGGAACAAATATAACAATTCAGTGTCTCTGGCCATCGAGAGTGACTTAAAACTATTTTTCCAGCTTCCAAAGCAACGGTTGCTAGGGATGTAAATAGACGGTTGTTTCGATGAATAAGTGGATTTATATTGAAAAAAAATTGTCCAAAATAATATTTAGTCCTTCCCTTCTATTGCAGCAACGGTTGCTAGACACGTAAACAATGGTTGATATGGGTAAAACGGAGATTTTGTATCCTGTGCAGTTGAGAATACTGGAAACGAAACTTACTTTTTCTTTCCCTTGGCAACGGATGCTAGGGCGGTAAACAACGGTTACTGAGGAGCTAAGTGTGAAGATTTTGTATCCTTTGCCATCGAAAATTATGGAAATGGGTCATAGATTGATCATTTCCAACCTTCGTAACGGTTGCTAGGGTGGAAAAAAACGGTTGCTATGGAACAAATATAACAATTCAGTGTCTCTGATGGCCATCGAGAGTGACTTAAAACTGTTTTTCCAACTTCTGAAGCAACGGTTGCTAGGGATGTAAACAAACGGTTGCCATGGAATATCAACAGTGGTTGCTATGGGAAATATCGCATCGATTCTCATCAATTCTCATTGATTCTCATTGACTCTCATAGTCCCAATGAGCACTTATGAGGATTCGTGAGATAACACGTTACGAACGGTTGCTAGGCAAAAATAAACAACGGATTTTATTTGAAATTGAACTCGGCTTGGATTTTGCGACGACTAACCTGTGTCCAAAATTTCAAGGAGATCGGACCATTGAATATTTATTGGAAATAAATAATTTATTCGAAGACAGAGGTAGAAAAAGAGGATGGAAAAAAGCGGTGGAGAAAGGGGTGAAGAAAGAGGTTAAAAAAAAGGGTGAAAAAAGGAGTGGAAGAAAGGGTGGAAAAATGGGTGAAAAAAAGGGTAAAAAAGGGTGGAAAAAGAGGATGGAAAAAAGGGATAAAAATGAAGGATAAAAATGGGAGGCAATCAAGGGGGGCATTGAATATTTATTGGAAATAAATAATTTATTCGAAGACAGAGGTGGAAAAAAGGGGTGAAAAAAAAGGTGAAAAAAGGGGTGAAAAAATGGGTGAAAAAAGAGGTGAAAAGAGGGGTGAAAAAGGGGTGAAAAAAATGGGTGAAAAAAGGGGTGAAAAAAGGGGTGAAAAAAGGGGTGAAAAAAGAGGTGAAAAAAGAGGTGAAAAAAGGGGTGAAAAAAGAGGTGAAAAGGGGGTGAAAAAATGGGTGAAAAAAGGGGTGAAAAAGAAGTGAAAAAAAGGGTGAAAAAAGAGGTGAAAAATGGGGTGAAAAAAGAGGTGAAAAAGGGGGTGAAAACAGGTGAAAAAACCGCTGCCAAGTGCCTTAGCAGTATGCTTTCTCAAAGAGGCTTTAACATCACCCACAAACGCATCCCAAACCTGTATTTTCACCTTTCCACTACCGTAGATACTATCATCTATTTTTCAAAAATTACAAAAAAATTATTTAATCAATTCAATTCGTATCTTTGTGACTGTGTGTGTCGTTCTCTTTCAATTGACCAAACTATGTTGCGAGTGTTGATGTCTGCCCGGGCTCTCTTATTATTTGATCAAATGCAACAAAGCAAACGGTTCTAGGTTCTACACGATGCGAGACATTTGGACCTGCATAATTTTTCGATCAGTTCATCTTGTGACTGTCATACGGTTAAATGGCGGTCAAAATCGATCCGCACTGCCCTTAAGTCCGTATTTAGCTCATGAGCTTTGAAGACTCATTTTGATCATTTTCGACGGCAAAAGACACCAAATTTTCCCAATTTCCTCTATAGTACGTTGAAAATACTGGAAACGAAACTTACATCAATTTTTTTCCTCATTAGCAACGGTTGCTAGGGCGGTGAGCAACGGTTGCTAAGGAGCTAATTGGGAAGATTTTATGTCCTTTGCCGTCGAAAATGATGGAAATAGATATTAAATTAATAATTTCCAACCTTCATAACGGTTGCTAGGGAAGTAAACAACGGTTGCTATGAAGAAAATAGAACAATTCAGTGTCTTTGGCCATCGAGTGTGACTTAAAACTGATTTTCCGGCTTTCCCAAATGAGCACTCATAAGGATTGTGAGAAAACACGTTAGAAACGGTTGCTAAGGGAATAAACAACGGATTTTGCTGAAAATTGAACTCGGCCGAGATTTTACCGCGACTAACCTGTGTGCAAAATTTCAAGAAGATCGGACCATTTCTTCGAGAGTTATCGTGGACGAAAAAAAACGTTACACACATACATACACAGACACACACACACACACACACACACACACACACACACACACACACACACACACACACACACACACACACATACATACAGACATTTTTGGATTTCCATGTTTTTCGACCCGTACATCACGAAAATCGAGGTCCCGAGGTCCGATTCGGTGGGTCGATTTTTGCCCCATTACAAAGCTTTCTCTTTGAGAAAGCAAAAAGAGGTGAAAAAAGGGTGAAAAATAAGGTGAAAAAACCGCTGCCAAGTGCCTTAGCAGTATGCTTTCTCAAAGGGGCTTCAACATCACCCACAAACGCGTGCCAAACCTGTATTTTCACCTTTCCACTAGCGTAGATACTATCATCTATTTTTCAAAAATTACAAAAAAATTATTTAATCAGTTCAATTCGTATCTTTGTGACTGTATAAAGTGTCGTTCTTTTTCAATTGACCAAACTTTGTCGCGACTGTTGATGTCTGCCCGGGCTCTCTTATTATTTGATCAAATGCGACAAAGCAAACGGTTCTAGGTTCTACACAATGCGAGACATTTGGACCTGCATAATTTTTCGATCAATTCATCTTGTGACTGTCATACGATTTAATGGCGGTCAAAATCGATTGGCCCTGCCCTTAAGTCCGTATTTAGCACAGTTGAAGACTCATTTTGATCATTTTCGACGGCTGAGGTTGGAAATGATCAATTCAAAATCTATTTTGGTCATTTTCGACGGCAAAAGACACCAAATTTTCCCAATTTTCTCTATAGTACGTTGAATATACTGGAAACGAAACTTACATCAATTTTTCTTCCCCTTAGCAACGGTTGCTAGGGCGGTGAACGACGGTTGCTAAGGAGCTAATTGGGAAGATTATGTTCTTTTCCGTCGAAAATGATGGAAATAGGTCTTAAATTATTAATTTCCAACCTTCATAACGGTTGCTAGGGAAGTAAACAACGGTTGCTATGAAGAAAATAGAACAATTCAGTGTCCTTGGCCATCGAGTGTGACTTAAAACTGATTTTCCGGCTTGCTCCAATGAGCACTCATAAGGATTTGTGAGAATACACGTTAGAAACGGTTGCTAAGGAAATAACCAACGGATTTTGCTGAAAATCGAACTCGTGATAGATCTTGCCACAACTAACCGGTGTGCGAAATTTCAGCAAGATCGGACGATTCCTTCGAAAGTTATCCTAGACAAAAGAAACGAGAAATTTTACACCTTAGCAACGGTTGCTAGAGAAATAAACAACGGATTTTGCTGAAAATTGAACTCGGCCGAGATTTTGCCGCGACTAACCTGTGTGCAAAATTTCAAGTAGATCGGACCATTTCTTCGAGAGTTATCGTGGACGAAAAAAAACGTTACACACATACATACACACACACACACACACACATACATACAGACATTTTTGGATTTCCATGTTTTTCGACCCGTAGATCACGAAAATCGAGGTCCCGAGGTCCGATTCGGTGGGTCGATTTTTGCCCCATTACAAAGCTTTCTCTTTGAGAAAGCAAAAGGGTGAAAAAAGAGGTGAAAAAAGGGGGGCAATTTGGGGGGGGGCAACTAAGGGGGGCAATTTGGGGGGCAACTAAGGGGGCAATTTGGGGGGCAATTTGGGGGGGCAACTAAGGGGGGCAACTTGGGGGTCAAAATTTCCCACGGCGGCGGCGGCGGCGGCGGTCTGGCTTTTAATATAGAGAGATACTGTAGCCCTCCATCACTGTACAGCTCTTTAATTCTTTCTTCAAATTGATTCTCAACATCATTATAAAGTAGTTGAAGTTTCTCAAATACTTCCGATTTCTTTCGAATGAAGTAGATCTGCGTGGAGCTTGAAAATTCATCTTTGAGAATCCCAAAATACATACCTTTGTTATGGCCCAGCCTTGCCCCGCCCATTTTTGAAATTTTAGATTGACACGAGTCCACATCTCGACGTGGATCAAGTTATATTCAGACGTCCATACAAACATACATACATGCACATATAGATACACGCATACTACATTATCCCCGAAGTCGGAAAAACTCCGCCTGCTCAAATTTCCCCAGAAATAGCACTTTTTCAGAGAATTAATCTGAAATGTCACTCCTTATAGAAGTAAATTGAATTAGCACTTTCTATAGAAAGTTTCTGAAATGAAACGTTCTTCCTCCCTTCGTAGCACTCTGAACTTCCGAGGCTTCAATTTCAATCAGTGCTGCCAGTTCAAGATCAAACACTGTCGCCCAACAGAGGGCAGAGAAGTCGCCCAAAGTCGCCAGACCGACCTAGACTCGCCACTCATTAAATCGACACGTCGAGCTACATGAAAATTCCCCTTTCGTACTCACATATGAACACAAGCAAATGCCAACTACTATTATATTTTCACTTTCTGAGTTTGTAGTGGATTGCTTAGGTGTGTTTCTAAGAACGAGTGGAAGTTAAAATGAACGTCAGCTTCATCGGATTTTGCAGTACTGGGATTTTGTGAAATTCGAAATGGAAGGTTTTGCCAAGTATGAAAAGCATTATAATCCTAATTGGGAAACAGAAACCGCGTTTCGAGGTTAGCTTTAGGGGATGTTTATTAATAAATATAAATGTTTCTCATAGTAACCAGCATATAAATCTAGGCATACGAATAAATGCTCATTAACTTCTTACAGGCTGGTTAACAAAATGTCCAACAAATTTATTGACTAAAGAAAAAGAAGCTTACTGTAAATGGTGTGCTAAGCCATTGAGAGCTCACAAAACGGATCTTAAAAAACATGCCAACAGTGGTCTTCATAATATGCATGCCAAGAATCACAATTCTAAAACTGTAAAAAAAATAACTCAACTTGGTAAAATTTGATTTGTTTAATATTTTCTAAATTAAAGACATTTTTTTTTATTGAATCAATATTTTTAGGTTTCATCAATAATAGATCTCAGAAAGAGGCTGATATCAAAATAGCTCTGCATGTTGTTTTCCACAGTGCAATTCACACAGTTGATCACTTGACTACACTCATGAAAAATTTAGGAACAGGTAGCATTATGGAAAATTTGAGATTGCACAAAACAAAATGCTCAAAGCTGATAGGAAATGTAATAAGTCCAGCTTTCTTATCTGATCCCTGTTGAAAAAAATCGACTGGATTTGCACTGGATTCCAGCTGAAATTACGCTGGATTCTAGCTGGATTTTGACTGGATTCCAGCTGGATTCCAGCTGGAAACGAAAAATCCAGGTGAAGTGATGCAGGGAAAATCCAGTGAGATTCCCGAATAATCCAGCTGGATCCTGAGATAATCCAGCTGGATTTTACTAGAATTAGGGTTATATCGTTATTATAGATCCAGCAGATTTTCCGGATAATCCAGCTGGATTTTCCGACAATCCAGCTGGATTTTTTTGGTTTGAGAGCACCCGAGCTACGGCGTCGAATCCAGCTGGATTGTGAACGAATCCTGCTGGATTTTTCGATAATCCAGCTGGATTTTTTCGGTTCTAGAACAGCGGGTTACGGCGGCTAATCCAGCTGGATTTTTCGGTTTGGCAGCAGCGGGCTACGGCGTCGAATCCAGCTGGATTTTTCGACAATCCAGCTGGATTTTTCGGTTTGGGAGCAGCGGGCTACGGCGTCGAATCCAGCTGGACTGTGAACGAATCCTGCTGGATTTTTCGATAATCCAGCTTCATTTTTTCGGTTCTAGAACAGCGGGTTACGGCGGCGAATCCAGCTTGATTATGAAAGAATCCAGCTGGACTTTTCGACAATCCAGCTGGATTCGTTCATAATCCAGCTGGATTCGACGCCGTAGCCCGCTGCTCCCAAACCTAAATATCCAGCTGGATTTGCCGCCGTAGCCCGTTGTTCTAGAACCGAAAAAATCCAGCTGGATTTTCGAAAAGTCCAGCTGGATTCGACGCCGTAGCTCGGGTGCACTTAAACCGAAAAAATCCAGCTGGATTATCCGGAAAATCTGCTGGATCTATAATAACGATATAACCCTAATTCTAGTAGAATCCAGCTGGATATCTCAGGATCCAGCTGGATTATTCGGGAAACTCACTGGATTTTTCGTTTCCAGCTGGAATCTAGCCCAAATCCAGCTGAATCCAGCTGGAATCTAGTCAAAATCCAGCTAGAATCCAGCGTTAATCCAGCTGGAATCCAGTGCAAATCCAGCCGATTTTTTTCAACAGGGATCGTATTGAAGATGTTGGCGATAAGCCATACTCTATTATTTCAGATGAATCCACGAGTTTAGGAACAGCAAAATACATGGCTTATTGCATAAGATATTATAGTGAGAATCTTCAAGATATAACACTAGATTATTTAGGATTTTCTGAAGTTACAGAAGCAACAGCCATCAAGTTGGCTCAAGATTTTATGATTTTTATTGAAAAAATTGGGATAAAAATTGATAATTTGATAAGCATAGGTACAGATGGTGCTAATAACATGTGTGGCTCGAAACATAGCCTCTTTACCGAACTAAAAAAAAGAGTCCCGCATTTAGTTTTAGTAAAATGCGTCTGCCATTCTCTTAATTTATGTGCTTCCAAAGCCAGTCAAGAATTACCTTGTCATTTAGAATACATGATCAGAGAAACGAAAAGTTGGTTTAACCATAGCCCACTGCGCCAACAACTGTATACAGAATTGTATGAAGCCATCAATGCTGATAAGAATCCAGCCAGTTTGAATAAGTTATGTGACACAAGGTGGCTGGCTTGGGCTTTACCAACTAAAAGTAAAGTAGATCAGTGGATTGAGCTTCGAACTCATTTTTAAATTGCCGCTGGAGCGGACAAAAGTTCAAAATGCTACGTTGCTCGCGTATTAGCAAAAATGTATTCTGACGACGCAAATTTGCTATATTTTTTGTTTTTGAATGAAATTCTCCCAGATGTGAACTTTTTAAACAAATCTTTTCAAAGCTCCAACATTGATATTACACAACTGTATGGTGACATGAGAGTTTTGCTTTTATCCATGCTAAACAGATTTATTAAGCAAGTTTATCTCAATAACAGATTGAACCAAAGTGCTGACAATGTTGATTATATGCTTCATGAGAGAGACATCGAAATGGCCAAAGAAGCGCTCGACCACGCGTCTTTTGATATTAATTTCAACAATTCTCTGTTACCACTAGATTCAATTGACTTTGGATCATCTTTCAAAGAATATAGTGATAAGAAGAACATTTCCAGTGAAACCTTAACATTCATCAAGGAAAGATGTACAGTATACTTGATAAGGCTATGTAAAGAACTAATAGAACGGATTCCACGTAATTTAAAAGTAATTAGCAGCCTTAGATACTTGAACCCACATCTCATTCTCAATAATAGTTCAGCTGGTAAAAATTTTAATTCCTTACCGTGGGAATTAGCTGGTAAGTTCGATGAGTATGTATATTGAAACTTATTCCAAATCATTATTCAATAGTTATAAAAATTTATAAATATTACAGCCCAAGAATGTGACAAATCATTATTACAAAGTCAGTGGCGACGTCTATGCGCTTTAAGGTTACAAGAAATTTCCCCCGACTTGTATTGACAACATTCACAAAATCCTGATAAGCGCTTTGATTCAATTCAGTTTTGGATTGCTGTCCGAAAGTTGACAAATGCTAGAGATGAGAAAAATTTTGAGGAGTTAGCAAATTTTGCGCTAAGAGCTTTTTCATTGCCAATAAGCAATGCTGTTGTAGAACGCATATTCAGTATCATGAATATTGTCAAATCAAAACATCGAAATAAGATGACTTTGGACATGCTTGAAGACATTTTAAGAATTCGAGTACATTTGAAAGCGTTAAAAAAGTGTTGTTACGATTATCAACCCTCAGACAAAATGTTAAGTCTATTTAATAATGACATGTACAAGCAATTCAAAGAAAAAGAAACTAATTTAGAAAGTGAACTAGCGTTTTCTGAAGCTGCAAGATTAATAGAATCTATTGAGAAATATTACTAGAGATATCTCTATCCAAGCTATGAACTATAAGTATTTCATGAATGAAAGTTATGTTTCAGTGCTAACGCTGGAGCGTGAGACAGCTAAGCCACAGGTAAGAAAGAGAGAGAGAGCCGCGGTTAGCACTATGGTTAGTAGCGCGTGACATCATGAAGGATCGACACGAGAATGTGCGTGCCCGAAAAGAGTTTATGCAGAGCAGCCCGCGCGAACACGTGTTTTCCCCGGCGCCGACTTTTTCGTAACCCGCAACTACATGTCTTCTGATCGTCCTCGACCTGCAGTTACAGTGCAGTGCACACACATCGTCCCCGGGCGTACAGCAATTAGCAGCAAGCGACCGCCGAATTATCGAGTAGCTGGAGCTTATCCGCCGCTGAGAAAGTACCGCGCCAAATATTCTCTCTCTCTCCCTCTCTCTCTCTCTCTCTCTCTCTCTCTCTCTCTCTCTCTCTCTCTCTAGTCCTCGAAAGACACTACCTTGGCTTAAGTTTTACCACGTGATCGTCCTGTATACATCCTATTTGTAAATAATCCATTTTAAATTTAAGTTAATCATAAGTTTTAATTTTAATTTTAAGTTCTCGCGGAGTATTTTCTCATGAATATCAGTACTCGACCTTATAGGGGGGGGGGGGCATCGGCCGCAGCTTGTTGTCCCCAGTTTCCGCACGGGCTTCCTTCAAAGGTCGTTCCATGTCAGTGCAACTTATCTTTGGAATTCACTCTCAACTGTAATTACTAATGCTTCATCTCTTCCTGTTCTCAAAGAACTTTTATTCCTCCACCTTCTTGCCTGCGACCGTGGTGAGAGCTTGCTCTGTTCTTAGACTTTCCTTTTTTACTCCTAATTCCAAATAAGCTGAATCAAACAACTCTAAATTAAATTACGCTGTTAAAATTATACTGTTCATCTAGATATAAGTAACTATATGTACAACTATGATCACATTGTACAACATAATGTACAGGCAATAAATCAAATCTAATCTAATCTAATGTAATCTCCCGGTTTTCTTATCGTCTTACTCGCCTCTTCTTGCTCCGGCCCGCGAAACACGCCCCGGACTCGTAAGCTCACTGTGTAACCTCATTCCTATTACCAAATGAATGTTGTTATTGTTTAACCGGAAATTGTTGCATTTACTTGCCACGCTTCTAGCCCAAGAACCTACTCCCGCGCACTAAAAGCGTACGAAAACGTACAGAAACATAAAGAAACGTTCGAAAACATACAAAAACGCACACAAATGTATTTCTTCTGAGATCTCATCTGGGACCTCACCTGAGAACTCACCTGAGATATCATCTAAGATCTCACCTGAGAACTCACCTAAGATATATATCTAAGAATTATCAGTAGTGTATGTACCAAGTAATAATATAAACGTCAATTCATGCAAATTCTATATATTTTTGAATTTCATACTAGGTCAACTATTATACATTCAGGAGTTTTATCCATGGAACTGGCTGCATGTCTAGCGACTCTAATTCGTACCTGATGACAAATTTGAATGGAACCTGTTTTATCCTAGGGGCTATATTGGATTAACCACTTTGAAAGTTTGAAAGTGGAATCAGGGATTTGAAAGAAATTCAGGAATTGAAAGTGGATGGGCCTAAAAATAAAAGTAAATGTATCTGAAAATCTATATGGGTGGACCGATTGGGAAAGGAAATTGATCGATTTGAAAGTACAAATGAATTGACCTCAAAAATCATTTCGATTTATTTGAAAGTGTCGATATAAATCTTTGTGTAATCACCCCTCTATACAGTTTCAAATTGCGATAATTTGACCTGGAAATCAAATTAGATATACCTGAAGGACCATTTGAACATCTAATTGAGAGTACTGATGGAATTCGAGGTAAAATCAAGATAGAAATACAGGTTAGAACAGAGGTAAAACCGAGTTATAAATCCTGGTTCATAGACCTGGTATTTCATTTAAATATACATCTTAATTCTAGGTAGTCTCAGGTGTAATACATCCTAAAATCACCATAGAAATCCGTTCTATTCATTTCCGACAAAATTAAATAGACGTTGCTCCTGGGATATTACTCCTGTACTTTCTAAGGTCCGATCTGATGCATTTTAAAATGATCTCTAAAAACTCACGAGAGTTCTCAGCTGAAATATAACCTGAGCTCTCACCTAAAATCTCACCTGATCGAGTTCTCACCTGAGATACACTTAAAAATTTTTAGTAGTGTAGGTACCAAGTGATAATATAATTCGTCAATTCATTCAAATTCTATATATTTTTGGTTGCAATTCTTGATCGACTAATGAGTTCATGAATTTCAATATTGGATCCATGTCTATCGACCCCAATTTTTACATGTTACCAAATCTCAATGTTAATCCTGTACATTCAAAGAAACGATCTGATGCATTTTGAAATGAAAATGATCTCTGAAAACTCACCTGCATTCTCACCTTAGATCTCACCTGTGATCTCACCTGAGATCTCACACCTGAGATCGCACCTGAATTCTCACCTAAGAATTTTCAGTAGGGTCCTACGCATGTACGTTAAACTCTCGGCATCATCACGAAAACTTTTCTGACCGAGCAGCAAGATTAGAACGACATGATCATTCGGGTTACCGATAGTGCGCGCCAAAGAATTCCAGATCCCCTACCATCAAATACATTCAGCCGAATCATGAGACATTTGGACATTTGGACTGCCTGGAAGAAACTATCCCCACCACAGGAGTTCCAGTACTATATACAGGGTGTAAAGTCATGAATTGGAACGGTAAATAAATTAAAATGTATGTAGAATTTTACGGGCAAATTTTTCGTAGCGATGTGATCCGATCAAAAACAAAGCCACAATCGATCGACAAAAGTAACCAATGAGAAATCAGGTCAGAAGATTTGGGCGGTCCTTTCAACCTGCAGCACCGAAGGCCTGTAATTGATATGGGTATGTTTATGGTATTTTTTTATGCACGTAGCTCATTGCAAGTATGCGCGGGTGCATCGGTCAGCCAGCCTGCTCTAACCGGCCTCCGGTCTCCGCTATCCTCGACCCTGCTTTTCCACAGGCTTTCTCGAGTAGTAAAAGTTCTCGTCCCTCGAGACAATAGTACAGGACGCTCCGTCGAGCCCCAGGGCCGAAAGGCATCAGCGAATATCCTTATAGTCACAAGCACATGTTGTCATTACCAGTGGTCGGAAGGGAAATTTTTCATCTTTGAGTTATCAGTGAGGAAAATCAGCATACTTGATTCTCGTTTCATTACTGATAAGTATGTATTTTGAATCATGAAAATCGAACCATATTAACCATAGTTAATATCAACTTTCGGAAACCAACAATCCAAAATTAAAATATTTACCTTCATTTAAATGTCGTTAATATGGTTCGATTTTTGTGATTCGAAATACATTTCAATCAGTAATTGAGAGGCAATCTGGTACACTAATTTTCGATACAATTCAGTTAAAATTTAAAAATTTTCTCCTAGCCACTGGTAACATGTGTTTGCCGTTATAAAGATTTTGGTCGTGGGACAAGAGAAAAACTCTTCGGGAAAGCCTGTGTAAAAAAAGGGTCGGGGATAGGACGGAGGCGGTTAGAGCTGGCTGGCTGACCGATGTACCAACGCATATTTGTATTACGTTTGTAACGCGTATCCGTCGGTAAGAAATGGACTGGTTCAAAGTCCCTGCCTTACCGCTCAATCTGAGTCGCCGCTCCTCCCATTACCCAGAGAGTAGCTCGTTCTCGAGGCGCGCGATGAAACTCAAAGATGAGTCTGCTCGCGAGCTTCGCAGGGCCCCGCTCCCCTTTTCTTGGATTTCCACCCGGAAACATCCACTGCTTGGGACGATACTTCGATGAACGATTGGTTGAGTCTCACGCACCTCAAACAATCCTCCATCAATGAGGTGGTCATGGACCCGATTAGGCGAGACAGTGGAAAAGACGAGAACGCCTTATAAAAAGGGAAAACTCGACGACTTAAGGCATGATTGAGTGCGTCAATTAAGAGGATATATACTTGATCTCGCGTTCTAAAGGCATTCACCAAATTTTAATTCTAAAGTGCGCACATTTTCAATAGTGTTTTAAGAGCATTTCTTGTATATCTTTTTAGTTCAATAAATTTACTTCAGGGGAAATCAAGGCGTTTCTACGTTACTCTTCCTCCCGAACATCTTAAGGTTTGTACATACAATTGAACTTTCTAATATAACTTCGGAAAATAATCGGATGTTTCGGCGTATCCTGATGTTTTGCCAGTGTACCCTACTGAAAATTCTCAGATGTCAAGTGTAAAAGTTTTTAGTAGTGTTGATACCAAGTGATGATATAATTCGTCAATTCATCAAAATTCTATATCGACCCTAATTTTCACATGTTGCCAACAATTAATGTTAGTCCTGTACATTTTGAGAAAAAAAAATTTAAGAAAAAAAATCTCACCTGAGAAATTGGCATGAGAACTTACCTGAGAATTTTCAGTAGGGTAGGCGGGGCACTGACTCTATCACTCTTAATTTAACATCTTGAAAATCCCGCCGTAACATTTGCAATGAGCTACGTGCATGAAAAATGCCATAAACATACCCATATCAATTGCGAGACTTCGGTGCTGCAGGTCAAAAGGACCGCCCAAATCTTCTGACCTGATTTCTCATTGGTTACTTTTGTCGATCGATTGTGGCTTTGTTTTTGATCGGATCACATCGCTACGAAAAATTTGCCAGTAAAATTCTACATACATTTTAATTTATTCACCGTTCTAATTCATGATTTTACACCCTGTAGAACATATGGTTCAGAAGACCGTATCATAGGTCTATAGTAGGCACGGAGTAAGTATTCCGTGATAGTAGGGTTAAATGAGGGGTTCGCTCTTCGCAAACTGTTCGCTCTTCGCGAACTGTTCGCTCTGCACCTGGTCTGTATATTGCTAGTGGTCGGAATGTGGATAATGTTACCGATGTAACACTGGAACTTGGAATGATGCCACATAACAGTGACAGCGTAAAATTGTGTTATAGCCCTCACACAAGCAAAAGCGTACTGGCTGGTTAAATATAAAAAAATTACGAACCTTACCAAACGTTTCAATTGTTTCTTATTTATCTGATTATATTATTTGAATTCTGGATTGAGAGCCAGGACATATCTGAATTTGAATTCACACAACCGTTTGAAAAATGTTCTTGGACTAAAATAAAAGCGTAATTTGTCAAGTACTTTTCCAGCTCTTCTAATGAAGAGTTTTTTTGTCATTGTACAAAATCTTCGAATCTGTCAACTGTGGTTGCGATCAATATTTTTGAAACTACTTATTCATCGATGAAATCGATCTATTCTGTTGGTTAATGGTGCTGTTCGTAGAGTTGGTGATCAAAACAAGTTGGTACAATTTGGCACTAAGAAAAAAATATATTCTTTTGATATTAATCATGGAATGTATTCTATGTAAATGTGATACGTTATTGATTGAATAATCTTCAATACACTCTCTCTTCACATCAATTATATTTTTCTTCATTCATCTCATTTTGATGGAAAATTCCTTCAACTTTGGGTTTACAGTAGTCCAATTTCAATAGTAATCCTCAAACTGGCAAGTTTTCTGTCATTCTTCAATCCTGAAAAAATCATTAAGTTTAACTTTTCAAATTACATTGTGAATACGACCATCATGAGTATTGTTAGTTTTAACATCTTTGCATTTGATCTCATTTTAGTATAAGTAATGAGTATATGGCAAATAAATAATTACTTTAATCTATAAATTGTTATTATTTTCCATGTTCTAAAAATCATAGAATTTTCCTAATTATTGTATTCAGTTTATTTTTCACATGAAGCTTTTCTCAGGATTTTTCTCATTTGTTTGTGTACATTTTTTCATGTTACTACATAGATATTATGAATATATGGTTATTTGTTTTGAGTGTGGAATTATGATTCTAGATGATAACCTAAATTGCTTTGTAGACTTGGTATATAATTTAATTTATATTTGATTCACAGTAACTTGAACTAATACATTAAGTTGCTTTCTTTATATGTATCTTTGTGTTTCATCCAAGCATGAGGGTATGTTACCCACTCTATTTTCTTATACAATTAGCTATGAAAATTTCTAAAGTATATGAGAAACTGTAAGATTATTATGGTAAAAAAAGTTTATACATGAAAGTCATGGATTGAAAAACTATTTTCCAAGTGTTTATATCTTTTTTTTTATTATAGCCTAACCAAGTCTCCATTCGAGTCTTATATGGCTTCCCAGTCTCAAGCACAATCTCCATCAAAAAATGATTTTCTCCTGATGCAGATCAAACCCACGACCTATTGGGTACCTTGTCTCCAACGTGCAGGGTCTGTCCGTAAATGAACGTGTGCCTCTACCGACTGAACAATTAACACCTTGATGAGCTATTTGAAAGTGGATTCCGAATTTTCCAAAACTTCAATCTTCCACATTCACTTCCATCTACGGATAACAATTATCAGAAATTATTTTGTTACTTGAGTATGGAAGAAACTAACAAGAATGAAGAATGTATGAGAAATGAAAAGAGATCATAGATAATGAAATGATTTCAAAATTTGTTGACATTGAATTGATAGTTCTAGATTGAAGTCAATATGAAAAATTGAAGTGCCAAGAAATTTATGAATCAATATATAACAATTGTAAATTCAATATATCAATAAGTATGAATAGTCATATTACAAAAGACAGGAATACACACATTTTACAAATAAATTATCGCCATACTTTCTAAGTAGTACCCCAATATCTGGAATTTATACATGAACATTTTTTTGTCAATATCAATTCACATACATTTTCACATATTTGTATCAATTCTTAATTGATCACATGGAGAAGGGGAGGAATGAGGGTTATAAATCCAATGCTTAATTACGCTCTCCTGCGAGTCTTACTAAAACTTTCAGTAAATGTGGATCGAAGGTGTGAAGTAAGTTTTAACCCTAAGTGTAAGTAAAAACATTGCGTCAAGTTGAAACGTTTCCGTCAATATTGAATAACATAAACGGAATAAAACTAAATTATTCACATTCTCACAACTAACAAACTTTTTGCACATATTCATAGATATTTTGAACTACTTTCCTATTTTTTGTTACTTTGATGTTTGTTTTCATTTTCTCCCAACATTTTTTTCACTCCTTTGAATTTTTTTTCTTTCTAAATTCTAATAAGTGAATCATGAAATTTTAGCATGAATCATTTTTACTCTCGTAGAAGATGAAGTGCATTCTTTGAAAGAGATGAACTTTTTCTTCTCATTTAGTAAGTCTTTGGCAAAAACTTCCTTAACTATTGCTTTACTGGAAGTAAGACTACATGGTGATACGAGAAAGCACTGAAATCTAGCATCAAATGCCAAGTATCCAACTAGTATGATTATCCATCCGACTACACAACGAAGATTCATTCAATGTACACTTGATCCTTGCCACTATTGAAAATGACAATGCAGATAAATTGGCTAATGTTAAGATAAGACAGTACTGACAAGTATGTTCCGTATCCTTTGGTTCGTTGTTGGATCTCATTCTACGCAATTTCTTTAAGTAGAAAGAATTTTGAAAATGTCTCTTCAATTTCAGTCGATTCAAATGCATGTAAGATAGTATTGAATAAATTTTTATGAGACTAAATTTTTTTATGTAGAAAGAAATTTGGAATCAAATACAGATGTCACTTCAATAGACATTTTTACCAAAACACCATCGTTATATATTCCAGTTTATCTTTTCAATGAACAGAACTAATATTTTTTCAAAGTATACCTTAAAGCACGACCTGTTATCAAATGTCAATGCACTCCAGATCAATTCATCCATGTTCCGATAGAATGTACTGAAATCAAAAATCTGTGTCAAGTAGACACAGATTTCAAATACATACATTTCATACATTTCAAATACATCTACCAATGTTGTGATAGAAAGTACTAAAATCACAATTCTATGTCAAGTAGTACCACTTTGTAAGGGTTCAGTATTAAATTTATAATAATTTGAAATCGAATAGAATAGTCCGTAATCAAAATTATCTTTCTCATAGTACAGCTAACGTCATTCTACTACAATCTCAAATCCCAATGATAACTACATGAATGGAACTTTTACATTACAATTTTTAACGTTTGAATGTTACAATTGTACATTATGATATTATTTTCATTCTTCAATTGAAATGTATTTATTTTGTTTCACTTCTTTTTTCCGTTTTTTTCAGTCAATGGAATTAACAAATGCATACTTGCCACGGGCCCGTTGTTCCACAGATTCTCGATGGGCAGTGTATTTGTATTTTATTTTCACTGGATCAATATTCCTCAGATATTATTTTGATATACAGTTTCCTGAAAAAACAATGAGTTTTATAGAAGCTTAAGTCAATAGTACTGATTTGAGCGAGAAAACTTATCAAGATTTTTTATATATTATACGTTTACGTATACAAAATAGCATATTCAGGATAGAGGGTTAAATTTTGATGATATGTAAAGTGAAAATAAAATACAAATACACTGCCCATCGAGAATCTGTGAAACAATGGGCCCGTGGCAAGTATGCATTTGTTAATTCCATTGACTGAAAAAAATGGAAAAAAGAAGTGAAACTAAAGTGGTACTACTTGACGTAGAATTGTGATTTTAGTACTTTCTATCTCAACATTGTTAGATGTATTTGAAATGTATGTTCTACTTGACATAGATTTTTGATTTCAGTACATTCTATCAGATCATGGATGAATTGATCTGGAGTGCTTTGACATTTGATAACAGGTCGTGCTTTAACCCATTAGCACCCAAACGGCCGCTCGACGGCCGTTTTTTTGAGCGATAGATTTCATATGGTTATAATGGTTCAAAAAATTTGGGAAGAACATTTTCTTCTGAAAAATTTTTTCAGCATTCCGATTCCGTTACTTTTATCTCGGTTGAATAAACGCCCTCATTGTTATAAACAATTGATTGCAAAAAAAACACAAAATTTCAAGTCAAAATTTTTTTTGTGTCAACCGTAAAATTTGGAAACCGGTCGCAACGAACCCCGAGAAGTGAATTTTGAGCGTCTATGGACCTTAAACTAAAAGTTGGCATAGTTGTAATTGTTCAAATTTATTGTTGGAAGACCCAAAATGGCGGCCGACCGACCGAAAAAATTGTAGCTTTCAACTTGGAATTGTTTTTCTTGAAAACTATGGGTCAAATCGAAAAATTCTTAGGAACAAAAAAGTCCTAGAATCACCTGAAGAACACTCTTGAATTTTTTCAGGATTTTTTGATGAAATTTTTCAAAATTTTGATTTTTCAAATTCTCAAAAAAACGCAAATTGCTTAAAAACTTCTGAGAAAATTTGAGAATGTTTTTTGAGTAATTTCAAAACTTTTTTGTTCTTATAAATTTTTTTGATTTGATCTATAGTTTTTGAGAAAAAAAATAATGAAATTATTTTTTAGAAATTTTTCTGTGCGTTTCTTAGCCGGCAAATCGAAAAATTTATAAGAACAAAAAAGTTTTAAAATTACTCAAAGAACATTCTCAAATTTTTTCAGAAGTTTTTCGTCAATTTGCGTTTTTTTGAGAATTTGAAGAATCAAAATTTCGTCGCTTGGGAGGAAGAACGTTCCATTTCAGAAACTTGCTATAAAAAGTTCCATTTCAGAAACTTTCTATAAACAGTGCCGTTTCAGATTGACAAGTATAAAAAGTGCCATTTCAGAAAAATTCTATAAAAAGTGCCATTTCGGAAAATTTCTATAAAAGGTGCCATTTCAGGAGAAATTTTTTCCGTCGGAGTTTTTCCGACTTCGGGGATGATTACGTATGCATGTGTCTGTATGTACATGTGTGTATGTGTGTGTGTACACGTCTGAAAATGACAACTTGATCCCACGTCGAGACGTGATACTCTGAAAGTAAACTATTTACATTACATATTTTCTTCATAGATGGATTTGGATGAAAATTGGTATCTATAAGTCTTTGAGGTCGCTGATTACGAATCCGACCTCAGATTTTAAAAATTCGAGTTAGAGCCTCTAAGATCACCTAAAAAAAATTTGAAAAGGTACTGGATTTTGATGAAAATTGGTATGCGTGGGTTTTTGAGTTTGCTGATCACGAATCTGAACTCAAAATTTGGAAATTCAAATTAGAGCCTCTAAGATCACCTGACAAAAACTTGGAAAAAAATGGAATTTTGTTGAAAATCAGTATACATGGGATTTCGAGGTCGCTGATTACGAATCTGACATCAAATTTTAAAAATTAAAATTAGAGCCTCTAAGATCACCAGACAAAAATTTGGAAAGATACTGGATTTTGATGAAAATTAGTATACGTAAGTTTTTGAGGTCACTGATTATGAATCCGGCCTTAGATTTTAAAAATTCGAATTTAGCCTCTAAGATCACCTGACAAAAATTTGGAAAAAAATGGAATTTTGTTGAAAGTTAGTATACATGGGATTTTGAGGTCGCTGATGACGAATCCGGCATCAAATTTCTAAAATTAAAATCAGAGCCTCTAAGATCACCTGACAAAATTTGGAAAGATATTGGATTTTGATGAAAATTAGTATACGTGGGTTTCTGAGGTCACTGATTACGAATCCGACCTCAGATTTTAAAAATTGAAATTAGATCGAGCCTATAAGCTCACCCGACAAAAATTTGGAAAAAAAATGGAACTTTGTTGAAAATCAGTATATATGGGATTTCGAGGCTGCTGATTACGAATCCGGCCTCAGATTCGGATTTAGCCTCTAATATTGCCTACCGAAAATTTGGTAAGATACTGGATTTTAATAAAAAATGGAATCCATGGGTTTTTGAGGTCGCTGATTACGAATCCGGCCTCAGATTTCCAAGATCCAATATAGACCATTCGAGAAAATACACTGGGTCTTGATGAAAATTATTATATGAGGGTTTTTGGGAGTTAATCAATGGTTAAAACAGTATAATACAGTAGAGTTCGTATGTTTTTCTGGCTTTGTCATATGGTATTCAGATGCTGATTCGCATCTTACGGAAACGATATTATCCAATTTTTGAAGATTTATAATAAATTCTCGTCATTTCAAACTGTAACAGGTGGTTGTTAAACTTAAAGTAGTAAAACGTTGTGAAAATTATTATTCACTAGTCAAAATCACTCACTCACTATCGCTCGCTCATGTCTTTCATTTGCTCTATTATAAATATGAATGAACATTGAAATTTCTAATTGTATTATCGATAAATAATTTAATTAAAAACCAAAATTTTCTATCTCCCCACCATTTTCGTTCACAGAGAATACGCCCACGCATGAATATTATCAAATTTATCGATTCGAATGTAGGATGCGCCCCGGCTTCTCTATCGATCTGCTCGAACATATTTTCAAAAAATCAACTCTTCGTACGTTTTTAAAAGGGGGTCCCATCCGGACATCGATAAACAATTTTTTAAATTCTCCATACGCCCACCATAACTTGAATTTTTCAAAATTTTTTTCTTATGGAAATGTAGTCCTCGATCCCACCTTCCGATCTGCAATACCAAAGATACCTCGAAACTGTATAATTTTGATTTAGCATGAATAAGAAAATTGACGAAAATGTTTGATTGTCACCACACCATTTTCTTCCACAAAGAATACGCCCACGCATCGATGTTTTCAAAGTTTCCAACATTAACTATAAAAGCGTTCAAGCTCATCTAACGATCGGTTTGAACAAAATTTTGAAAAATCAACCCCTTGTACGGTTTTGAAGGGGATAGTACGGGAACATCGGTTAAAACTTTTTTTAAATTCCCTATACGCCCACCACAAATCGAATTTTTCAAAATTTTCTTTCTAAGAAAATGTAGTCCTCGACCCCACCTTTCGATCCGTCATAATAAATCTACCTCTAAATTGTATAATTTTGGTTTTGCATCATTGAGGAAATTGACGGAATTTTTTTTTTATCACCACACAATTTTTGTAGACAGAGGATACGCCCACGCATCAATGTTTCCACATTTTTCAACATGAATTAGGAGAGCGCTCAAGCTCCTCTAACGATATGCTCGAACAAAATTTAGAAAAATCAACCCTTTGTACGTTTTTAAAGGAGATAATACGGGAACATTGGTAAAACATTTTTTTAAATTCTCTATACGCCTACCACAACTCAGATTTTTCAAAATTTTTTTTTCTCAGAAAGTGTAGTCCTCGACCCCACCTTTCGATCGAATCATACTAAATCTACCTCTAAATTCTCATATCATTGTTTCCGAGAGCAAGGAAGGTGGACTAGAAAAATGTACGGATCCATCTTATTATTATGTAGATCATGCGAATCAGCTTCTGAACTCTATATGACAATACGAATTTTTAAAATCTGAGGCCGGATTCGTAATCAGTGACAAAAAAAAAACCATGGATACCGATTTTTATTCAAATCCAGTATCTTTTCAAACTTTCGGTAGGCAATCTTAGACGTGAAATTCGAGTTTTTAAAATCTAAGGCCGGATTCATAATCAGTGACCTCAAAAACTTGCGTATACTAATTTTCATCAAAATCCAGTATCTTTTCAAAGTTTTGTCAGGTGATCTTAGAGGCTCTAATTTTGATATTTAAAATTTGATGCCGGATTCGTAATCAGCGACCTCGAAATCTCATGTATAGTAATTTTTCAACAAAATTCCATTTTTTTCCAAATTTTTGTCAGGTGATCTTAGAGGCTCTAATTTTAATTTTTAAAATTTGATGTCAGATTCGTAATCAGCGACCTTGAAATCCCATGTATACTAATTTTCAACAAAATTCCATTTTTTTCCAAGTTTTTGTCAGGTGATCTTAGAGGCTCTAATTTGAATTTCCAAATTTTGAGTTCAGATTCGTGATCAGCAAACTCAAAAACCCACGCATACCAATTTTCATCAAAATCCAGTACCTTTTCAAATTTTTTTTAGGTGATCTTAGAGGCTCTAACTCGAATTTTTAAAATCTGAGGTCGGATTCGTAATCAGCGACCTCAAAGACTTATAGATACCAATTTTCATCCAAATCCATCTATGAAGAAAATATGTAATGTAAATAGTTTACTTTCAGAGTATCACGTCTCGACGTGGGATCAAGTTGTCATTTTCAGACGTGTACACACACACATACACACATGTACATACAGACACATGCATACGTAATCATCCCCGAAGTCGGAAAAGCTCAGACGGAAAAAATTTCTCCTGAAACGGCACTTTTTATAGAAATTTTCCGAAATGGCACTTTTTATAGATTTTTTCTGTAATGGCACTTTTTATACTTGTCAATCTGAAACGGCACTGTTTATAGAAAGTTTCTGAAATGGAACTTTTTATAGCAAGTTTCTGAAATGGAACGTTCTTCCTCCCAAGCGACGATTTTAGAAAATTTCATCAAAAAATTCTGAAAAAATTCTGAAAAAACCGGTCGCAACGAACCCCGAGAAGTGAATTTTGAGCGTCTATGGACCTTAAACTAAAAGTTGGCATAGTTGTAATTGTTCAAATTTATTGTTGGAAGACCCAAAATGGCGGCCGACCGACCGAAAAAATTGTAGCTTTCAACTTGGAATTGTTTTTCTTGAAAACTATGGGTCAAATCGAAAAATTCTTAGGAACAAAAAAGTCCTAGAATCACCTGAAGAACACTCTTGAATTTTTTCAGGATTTTTTGATGAAATTTTTCAAAATTTTGATTTTTCAAATTCTCAAAAAAACGCAAATTGCTTAAAAACTTCTGAGAAAATTTGAGAATGTTTTTTGAGTAATTTCAAAACTTTTTTGTTCTTATAAATTTTTTTGATTTGATCTATAGTTTTTGAGAAAAAAAATAATGAAATTATTTTTTAGAAATTTTTCTGTGCGTTTCTTACCCGGCAAATCGAAAAATTTATAAGAACAAAAAAGTTTTAAAATTACTCAAAGAACATTCTCAAATTTTTTCAGAAGTTTTTCGTCAATTTTCGTTTTTTTGAGAATTTGAAGAATCAAAATTTTAGAAAATTTCATCAAAAAATTCTGAAAAAATTCTGAAAAAACCGGTCGCAACGAACCCCGAGAAGTGAATTTTGAGCGTCTATGGACCTTAAACTAAAAGTTGGCATAGTTGTAATTGTTCAAATTTATTGTTGGAAGACCCAAAATGGCGGCCGACCGACCGAAAAAATTGTAGCTTTCAACTTGGAATTGTTTTTCTTGAAAACTATGGGTCAAATCGAAAAATTCTTAGGAACAAAAAAGTCCTAGAATCACCTGAAGAACACTCTTGAATTTTTTCAGGATTTTTTGATGAAATTTTTCAAAATTTTGATTTTTCAAATTCTCAAAAAAAACGCAAATTGCTTAAAAACTTCTGAGAAAATTTGAGAATGTTTTTTGAGTAATTTAAAAACTTTTTTGTTCTTATAAATTTTTTTGATTTGATCTATAGTTTTTGAGAAAAAAAATAATGAAATTATTTTTTAGAAATTTTTCTGTGCGTTTCTTAGCCGGCAAATCGAAAAATTTATAAGAACAAAAAAGTTTTAAAATTACTCAAAGAACATTCTCAAATTTTTTCAGAAGTTTTTCGTCAATTTGCGTTTTTTTGAGAATTTGAAGAATCAAAATTTTAGAAAATTTCATCAAAAAATTCTGAAAAAATTCTGAAAAAACCGGTCGCAACGAACCCCGAGAAGTGAATTTTGAGCGTCTATGGACCTTAAACTAAAAGTTGGCATAGTTGTAATTGTTCAAATTTATTGTTGGAAGACCCAAAATGGCGGCCGACCGACCGAAAAAATTGTAGCTTTCAACTTGGAATTGTTTTTCTTGAAAACTATGGGTCAAATCGAAAAATTCTTAGGAACAAAAAAGTCCTAGAATCACCTGAAGAACACTCTTGAATTTTTCAGGATTTTTTGATGAAATTTTTCAAAATTTTGATTTTTCAAATTCTCAAAAAAACGCAAATTGCTTAAAAACTTCTGAGAAAATTTGAGAATGTTCTTTGAGTAATTTCAAAACTTTTTTGTTCTTATAAATTTTTTTGATTTGATCTATAGTTTTTGAGAAAAAAAATAATGAAATTATTTTTTAGAAATTTTTCTGTGCGTTTCTTAGCCGGCAAATCGAAAAATTTATAAGAACAAAAAAGTTTTAAAATTACTCAAAGAACATTCTCAAATTTTTTCAGAAGTTTTTCATCAATTTGCGTTTTTTTGAGAATTTGAAGAATCAAAATTTTAAAAAATTTCATCAAAAAATTCTGAAAGAATTCAAGAGTGTTCTTCAGGTGATTATTTCTTCTTCAGGTGACCTATTCCCCCCCGTGGGGGGGATAGGTAAAAAGGGAATCTGTAACAATACGATCGGACCTTGATCGTTCAGATTCAAGCGATCGGATTTGATCGTGTATATAGGTGATATTGCGGGAGGATGAATTCATGCTCCAGGGATGTGGAGAGCTGCCGTCTTCCCGGTGGCGTAGTGGATACCCTACTGCAAAAAATCACCTGAGAAATCACCTGATTTCTCAGGTGATTTCTCAGGTGATTTCTCATGCCAATTTCTCATGTGACCTTTATTACATAGAGTAAGTTATTCAATTTCCATATTAATTTTATTTTCTATTCAAATCAGTTTGAGGATCAATAACCATTTGCGGAAAAGCGTTGAATCGCAAAAATGTTTGCGTGCTCATATGAAAATACGTATATATAGTGAATTTTCTTTCTCGGAGAGAAAACTTTGTGACGAATTAAGAATCAACCTCTTGAATCGTTATTTCAGAACTTTATTTGCGTAATCTATGAGTTTCAAAAATGTGTGTTTGAGCAAATGCGGAACGATATTTTTCGTACGCGATAACTTACGAAGGAATTGTTCGATCTTCCCAAAATTTTTCACATTTCATAAATGGTAAAGTGAATCGCGTTCAATTTTCAAGAGCAACGATCATTTGCGTCCCTAGCAAGAAATTGAAAAATAAATTAAAGTTTATTTCGAGTACTTCTGATACCAAAAGACACTGACTAGGAGAGTGCACACACTTCGGGTCACCAATCTTGACCAAAATTTGAGGGATCTCTCCTGATACTATCACCAGAGATCCCTGAAAGCCTGTCAGCCATTCCTGAGAAAAAAAATAAAACATTATGAGATTTTTCAGTTATTGGCGGTACAGGGCATAACATTGCATATGCTATTTGAATGCATATCAATACCCGCCAACCATATGTACCAATCAATTTTTTATAAATTTGACTCAAAGATAAACTCTAAAACTATCTTGACAAATTTCCACTGGTTTTAGGCATACTTCCCTTTTAGGATGTATAAGGGTCTCAAGCGCTAACCAGGTTATCATGGGAAACATGTTATACCACTTCCCACCCAACAAAACACGCATTTATCTTGAGCCCACCCATGAATATATATCAGAATATATATTCTACACTTGGAAAAGAAAGGAAATACCGTAAACACTACTTCTTTCTTCCCTACAGTCCAGAACACTTGAATTTTTGACGTTAAACAGTCGTATCTATTCAAAACTGTGTCTGGACTTACAATATCCTCATGCGTGTGGATATTTCTTAAGCCTATGGGACTGATGGGCACATGAGACAGAAAAAATGTACCTACTCACCTCAAGTAATATGCGCTTTATAGATATGATGCTGCAAAATAACCTATCCCTTACATGCATGTTGACAACACTGCAAGTTTGTTGGGGATTAGTTTTTGCGCAAACTTGTTCCTTTTTCTTGAATCACCATTATGTTCACCAGCTCCCACTGGATGTGTAGCCTCCAGCATTCACAGAAATGATGTCCTATAAAGGGAGAAAAATAACACTCCAAGCCTCGTCAAATCATGATTGTACTCTTGAAGTACCTGAAAATGAAAACACAAAGAATCATTTTCTTTGAATTTAAAAGTTGAAAGTAGGAAAAATCTAGTTAAACTAACAGAGAAAGAAAGTTACAGAGCTACATAAATTCAACTAAAGTAGAAATTAGACACCCAAAATCAAAGGTTATGTTAAGGCCCGACCGTTATTTAGAGGGGCGGTTGGGCGAAATACCCCTATTTATGCGGGAATATTGCTCGTGTTGAGATGTCGCGATTCCAGTTGAATGCAAGGCCGCTCGGCCACTTACATATTCCCTACTCCGTCCGGCGCTGTGTTGTTCCCTGCTGGAGCTTGGCAGCGTGGCAGCCGAGAAGTCCGCGGCGCGCTGGGCCGTATATTCGTGCTGGCTCTGGATGGAGTGTGGGGTGGGAATGGTGTTGTTAATCAAACCCACTTCATGTGCACTAGCACTAAACTTATTTATTCTTTGATCTTAACTCTACAACTAAATGCTTGATCCCGCGTGGTTGGATCTCAATACAAAACTTGGTCTTTCGGTGTAGATGTGATTATGCTACGCGTTCGCGGGGGAGCTGCGCCGCTCGCGTGCTCCATGTCCGGCCACCCGTGTGGCATCCGTGATTATCGCGGATCAACTCCGTCGTGTCCGCCGCGGCCGCATCTTTTATATGCGCCGTGACGTCACGTCAAGATGCGCTCTCGGGGCGCAAAGCGCGGGCGCGAAACGGTGGAGAAGCGCTGTTGCACTTCGCGAGAATTACCTCTCCCTCGCGGAGTGATAACAAGCGCGCGTGGCTCAGCGTCTTCTGCCCGTTCGCACGCGCGAATACTTAAGGCTATGAAGCGCGCTCGCTTCATTACAAACTATTCATGCGCTGCAATGCATACGGTCGCTCATTCGATTATTATTATATGTATATAAGGCACCTTACCATATTGATACATGCATATGTGCGTCATTAAATTATTAACTTATTAACTGGTTAACCAATAAACGATTCGCTCTTGTTCATGGCATACAAACATAATGTATTCTGATCCGGCCGGATCAGTCCTTAATTCTTTAGCGCATAATTCATTTGCATTGCATGCTAATTATATTTGACTATACATCTATTTGTCGCTCTCGCTCGAGTGCCCGCTGGCTACTCGTCAACTTATATGTGCCGATAAGAAAATATCCTATGGCCGTTTCTTAAGAACTGGGAGCTGCGCAGTTGCCGTGTGCAACTCGCACTTATAAAATAATATTCCCGCACGAGCGCCCGCTGGCTGCTCGTGGCTTCGCGCAGGCTGATAAGAGAATATCTTATAGCCGACATCCATCCGTTCAATGTTGGGCAGCTGCACAAAATGCAAGCTGTCCACAAGATTTTCATGTGCTACGTGCGATTCGCCATCCGTCGCATGGATGCGTCGCACTCAGCGCATTCTTACACTTGCACATACATCCATTCGTCGTTCTCGGCGCAACTCGGGTAGCATGTGGGAAAATGCGCATCGCAAATGTGCGATGCGACTCGTGTCAATCTAACATTTTCGAAAATTCTGGGCGGGGCACGGCCGGGCCATAACAGTTAGGTTACACTATGTACTTATCTGATGATTGATGATCCTTTCTGCAGCAATCAGCGTTCCTTCATGATCCGGTAGGAGATTTTTCCCAGACCCAAATTTTAGAAAGAGTTTCACTCCCACAGCACTATCCATAGTTGTATACAGAGTTACACAGCACCACATGTGTCAATCCAAAACAACAGGATAAGTGTCGGCCATCCGTTGGCGCAACAAGTTATCACTGACTGTTGTGAGATGCCAGTCAGCTGTGATCTGGTGTGAAATTCAAATGCTGCAACTTTGCATGCAATATATGGGTTTGTACTACTTTTGCTGCTTTTTATATAATTTTTTATCGAATTATTTGGAAAAAGCGATTCAATATTAGAGTGAGTTGGATAATAATAATATCATTTTTTTTAATTATTATTTTATAATCATTTAATTATTTAGAACAATAATCAATAATTATATAATAAGAGATCGTTTATTACATACTTATCGATAATTTAACAATAGCCAACATTATTTAAATTATATCTTGAAAATAAAAAATGTTCAAATATTGATAAAATATTTATCACATTAATTAATTATTAATTATTGATTATTGTTCTTATTTCAACATATTAATTTATAGTTACATATAACCATAATTAAAAAAAATATTGTAGCTATTGTTAAATTATTCGAAAAAATTAAATAATTATTAGATAATAATTAAAAAAAATGATATTATTATTATCCAACTCACTCTAATATTGAATCGCTTTTTCTAAATAATTCGATAAAAAATTATATAAAAAGCAGCAAAAGTAGTAAAAACCCATATGTAAAGTTGCAGCATTTGAATTTCACACCAGATCACAGCTGACTGGCATCTCACAACAGTCAGTGATAACTTGTTGCGCCAACGGATGGCCGACACTTATCCTGTTGTTTTGTATTGACACATGTGGTGCTGTGTAACTCTGTGTACAACTATGGATAGTGCTATGGAAGTGAAACTCTTTCTAAAATTTGGGTCTGGGAAAATTCTCCTACCGGATCATAAAAGAACGCTGATTGCTGCAGAAAGGATCATCAATCATCAGATAAGTACATAGTGTAACCTAACCTTTGATTTTGGGTGTCTAATTTCTACTCTAGTTGAATTTATGTAGCTCTGAAACTTTCTTTCTCTGTTAGTTTAACTAGATTTTTCCTACTTTCAACCTTTAAATTCAAAGAAATTGATTCTTTGTGTTTTCATTTTCAGGTACTTCAAGAGTACAATCATGATTTGACGAGGCTTGGAGTGTTATTTTTCTCCCTTTATAGGACATCATTTCTGTGAATGCTGGAGGCTACACATCCAGTGGGAGCTGGTGAACATAATGGTGATTCAAGAAAAAGGAACAAGTTTGCTCAAAAACTAATCCCCAACAAACTTGCAGTGTTGTCAACATGCATGTAAGGGATAGGTTATTTTGCAGAATCATATCTATGAAGCGCATATTACTTGAGGTGAGTAGGTACATTTTTTCTGTCTCATGTGCCCATCAGTCCCATAGGCTTAAGAAATATCCACACGCATGAGGATATTGTAAGTCCAGACACAGTTTTGAATAGATACGACTGTTTAACGTCAAAAATTCAAGTGTTCTGGACTGTAGGGAAAAAAGAAGTAGTGTTTACGGTATTTCCTTTCTTTTTCAAGTGTAGAATATATATTCTGATATATATTCATGGGTGGGCTCAAGATAAATGCGTGTTTTGTTGGGTGGGAAGTGGTATAACATGTTTCCCATGATAACCTGGTTAGCGCTTGAGACCCTTATACATCCTATAAAGGGAAGTATGCCTAAAACCAGTGGAAATTTGTCAAGATAGTCTTAGAGTTTATCTTTGAGTCAAATTTATAAAAAATTGATTGGTACATATGGTTGGCGGGTATTGATATGCATTCAAATAGCATATGCAATGTTATGCCCTGTACCGCCAATAACTGAAAAAT
The DNA here is from genome assembly GCA_020882685.1 of Aphelinus atriplicis. Taxonomy (NCBI): domain Eukaryota; kingdom Metazoa; phylum Arthropoda; class Insecta; order Hymenoptera; family Aphelinidae; genus Aphelinus; species Aphelinus atriplicis. Next base: position 697,535 of record JAJGQD010000022.1, on the reverse strand, counting down.
CTCATAATGTTTTATTTTTTTTCTCAGGAATGGCTGACAGGCTTTCAGGGATCTCTGGTGATAGTATCAGGAGAGATCCCTCAAATTTTGGTCAAGATTGGTGACCCGAAGGGTGTGCACTCTCCTAGTCAGTGTCTTTTGGTATCAGAAGTACTCGAAATAAACTTTAATTTATTTTTCAATTTCTTGCTAGGGACGCAAATGATCGTTGCTCTTGAAAATTGAACGCGGTTCACTTTACCATTTATGAAATGTGAAAAATTTTGGGAAGATCGAACAATTCCTTCGTGAGTTATCGCGTACGAAAAATATCGTTCCGCATTTGCTCAAACACACATTTTTGAAACTCATAGATTACGCAAATAATGTTCTGAAATAACGATTCAAGAGGTTGATTCTTAATTCGTCACAAAGTTTTCTCTCCAAGAAAGAAAATTCACTATATATACGTATTTTCATATGAGCACGCAAACATTTTTGCGATTCAACGCTTTTCCGCAAATGGTTATTGATCCTCAAACTGATTTGAATAGAAAATAAAATTAATATGGAAATTGAATATCTTACTCTATGTAATAAAGGTCACATGAGAAATTGGCATGAGAAATTACCTGAGAAATCACCTGATTTCTCAGGTGATTTCTCAGGTGATTTTTTGCAGTAGGGTATCGCAACTGACCGGAGATCAGGAGGACGCTGGTTCAAATCCAGCCCGGGGAGCGTGGAATTTTTTTCTCGCAATGTCATCTTGGGATAGTCCACCAAGCCCGAATTTATTCGTCGTTTAATATCTATATTTTACTCAACTCGTCACGTGGTTAGGTCTACACGAATCAAAACACGAGTTAACTGGCTTCACTTTGACCCCCATCACTTTTTTATATAAGGATGAGGGCGTTTATTTAATCGAGATAAAAGTAACGGAATCGGAAAGCTAATAAAATTTTGCACAAGAAAATGTTCTTCCCAAATTTTTTGAACCATTATAACCATATGAAATCTATCGCTCAAAAAAACGGCCGTCGAGCGGCCGTTTGGGCGCTAATGGGTTTAGGTGTACTTTAAAAAAATATTAGTACTGTATAAGGCTAATGACACTAGTTCTATAATTGTCAGTTGATGCTAGATTTCGCTACTTTCTCATGTCACCATTGAAAAAATAAACTGGAATATATAACGATAGTGTTTTTAGCAAAATGTCTATTGAAGTGATACATCTGTATTTCCAAAAGATATATTAGATTTGAATCATATTAATCTTACATGCATTTGGATGGACTGAGATTGAAGAGACATTTTCAAAATTCTTTCTACTCAAGAAATCGGGTAGAATGAGATCCAACAATGAACCAAAGGATACGGAACATACTTGTCGCCCACGTATACCTTTCTCATAGGTCCATTTTTTACTATGAAAAAGAAAAATTGCTCGAGCAGTATTTTATTTGATTTCAACCATTCATGATTTTTTCACTAAACTTCTACAAAATGATGAGTTAAGTACTTGACATGGATTTGTGATTTCAGTATTTTTGTTGGATATGAATATTAATTTATTTCCTATGTTAGTAGTGCCATCTATGCGATATTAGTATGTAACTATAAGGCCCCCGAATCTTTTTCCCTTCTTCCTGATTGCTCCTTTATGAATGAAGTAATCGTTTAATTAGAACTGCCGTGCATCATTTATTTATTAAACAATCAGGTTATGGGCCCAGTCTACGGAATAAGAATAATATGACTAACAATAAGAAACATTACTTGTTCTTTTTTGGCTCTGGTACGAGACCGTCACCGCATCACCTGGTGTAGTAAGAAACATTAAGTGCAGTGGATATTTTTGAGTTCTATTGAGTGTACGCTGATTGAGATGACAAGAGGCACGGTATAATCTAAAAGTTGTTTGATGCACGTGGCAGACTGGAAGCAGTGATTACTAGAGAAATATGAATTCGTCAAACAACTTGCCTTCAATAGAGAAGCTACTAGGTATGAAGAATTATAATGACTGGAAGTTTGCCATGCAATCATATTTGGAGCACAAATCTCTAATGGGCTGTGTAACAACAGATATCACAGCTATACCCGATACCCGTAACATGGCGAAAGCAGAGGCTAAGTTAGTTCTAGCTGTGAATACGTCATTACATTCCCATATAAGAAGCTCTACTACGCCAAAACAAGTATGGGATAAGTTGAAAAGTGCGTTTGACGACTCGGGGGTTAGCCGAAGAATAAGTTTGTTAAAGAAGTTGATCAATACTAAACTAGAAGAGAGCAAGAGCACGGAAGATTACATAAACAAAATATGCTCTACTTCACAACAATTGGATAGTGTTGGTTTCACCATCAGTCAAGAAATGACGGGTTCGCTCATGCTAGCAGGTTTACCAGACTATTATCGCCCCATGATAATGAGAATAGAAAATTTTGGTGCGGCTATCAGGTGAAAGTGTAAAAACTTAATTGTTGCCAGTCACACCCAGAAATAGAAAAAACTGGAGATGAGACAGTTTTCTACAGTAAACTAAAATAAGTATTATAATAAGAATCCAAATGTGAAGTTCAAATGCTACGATTACTACAGACCAGGACACCTTGCCAAAAACTGTAGACGTCCAAAGCGACCAAGGGAACAAGGTAATTTCTGCAAGACTGAAGAAGTCCAAGCACATGACTTCAAAGAACAACCTTTTTGAAAAATACTCTTTCATCAAAAGTAATTACAATGTACATCTGACGGATGACTACAGTGTACAGGTAGTAGGAACAGGTCAGGTGAGAATTTAAATGAAAGATGATGAGTTCAAAGACATTGTACTGCATAACGTATTGCACGTGCCGAATTTGGCAGCTAATCTCATCTCTGTTCATAAATTAGCTGAAGCAGGATATACATTGGTATTAAGAAATGAATGCGCTCGGGTAATTAATGAAACAACGAATACACTAGTCGCAAAAGCATCAAAAGTAGATGGCATGTTTAGACTAAATTTAAAGAAGAAGAAAGTGTACATGTCTAATACTAGAATCAATGCTCAAAGTACTCCCAAGGTGGACTTCAACACGTGGCACAAGAGACTGGCTCATTTGAATCCACAGGACATGACTAAGTTGAATAATATAGTTTCAGGTTACCTAGTCACACAAATAAATCTCAAGAAGTGAGATTATTTTATGACTTGCATAACCGCAAAACAGCCAGGGTTGCCGTTTCCCCAAAGGAGAGCATATACGACCAAAGGACTACTAGAGGTAACACACTCGGACCTGCGTGGACCAATGGAAACAAAATCAATTGGAGGAGCAAGGTATTTCCTTACGCTAACAGCAGTATGATTATAGAAGACATACTACAGTGTATTTTTTAAAGTCAAACAATGAAGTGATAGACTATTTAAAAAGATATAAGACTGAAGGAGAAAAACAGTTGGACAAAAGGATTAGGAAACTCAGAGCTGACAACGGACTAGAATACACTAATAAAAATGTAAAATTATTCTTGAGCGACAATGGTATCCTCTTCCAAAGTTTATGTCCATACACACCCCCTGCAAAATAGATTAGCTGAACATAAAAATAGAACTATAGTCGAAAAGGCAAAGAGCTTATTATTTGAAGTCAATTTATCCAAACAGTTTTGGGCAGAAGCAGTATTGACTCTGCAGTTTACGTGATGAATTGATCTCCCACAACAGCCCTGGATGGATGCACTCTTCAAGAAAAATGTACAGGGTCAAAGCCAAACATAAGTCACTTAAGAATATTTGGCTGCGTCGCAATGACTCAAATACCAAAGGAAAAAAGGCTTCAATGGGATCAGAAATTTTTGAAATTGATGTTTACAGGTTACGCTGATAGTAAAAAGTGCTGCAGACTAATGGATCCTACAAGCTATAACATTTACTATAGCAGAGAGGTCATTTTCTTAGAGAATGAGATGTTTCATAAAAATAACAAAGAAGCAGAGCCGCTGTGTACACCTCAACTCTGCATACCATGGTTGACGAGTGATGAAGAAAACAGTGCTGATGATGGAAAAGGTGAGGATAATAAGAACAAAGTAACACAAGAGCAAGATCACTCCAATGAAGATGACATGGACCTGGACGTTACTATAGATCTAAGTGAGGATGAAATTATCTCTTGAACTAACCACAGGCCGACTAGAGTTAGACAGACACCAAAAAAATTCCAAGGTTTTGTAATGGATAGTCACTTTGACTCAGATGACGCTGAACCAAAAACATGGAAAGAATCAATGGAATCAAACTTGTCACGTACCTATCGGTTTTGGGTACGTTTGGGCATTTTTTTCACGGTCGCCAGATATACTCGCGGAATATCAAATATTTCAATTTACTTTATCTTAAATCATTATCTTTTAAAGAAATTGCCATGTATCATATTCATCAAATCAAAGTTGCAGGATTTCGTACAGGACACTCACTTACATAGATTGTGTGTGTATTGTGATTTGTAAGTGTAAAATGAGTGTATTTGGCATGAAAACTCCGGCATTGGGCAATGAACCACAACGCTTGGTTTAACAGCCGTGTCACCTAGCTTGGCCCCTTCCAACATGTGGTTAGGCCAGCCGGTTAATGTTCACGTGTAATTCACTCACTTCCTACGAGAGGTTAGATGCTTCGCAAGTGAGTGATTGTAAAACGCTACTGCCAATATGTGGTTAAGCGCTTGTGATTGAATATGGTTCGGACTCGGTGAAGAATTACGAAGAAATTGATTAAAAAGAAAGTTACTGATTTATTGTGTACTACGAAAATTATTTACAAAGATGTTACAACTATCGAGCAAGTATAGAATTCGCACGTTGGTTCCTTATTTGCCTAAAATAGAGATATTTACATTTGCTCTCATAGTTCGTTTTTTACGGAGTTCGCTAATTTCGATAAATTGTTGACTCTAAATATCATGCATTAACTATTGTCGCTACATACGCGTGTTCGCCGCCTATCAAAGTCTGAGAATAACGCCAATTGCCTAATGTCGAGATATTTTTGTCAAGTTTAATAATTTATAACAATTAACTAATTGTTTATAACATCCTGCTATCTTCATCTATATTTAACAAAAACTCTACATTAGACAATCGAGGCATCAGTTCTCGTAACGTATCCGCGAACCGTTTTCAATTTCATAATAAATTATCGACACAAATTGTGTTAACATAATTAATCAATAAGCCGTTGACATTGTTTATTCACAATGTAATGATTCGATTTTCATATTTCGACTTGTATTCGATTCTGGAGATCACGTACAAATGTCTATTGTAACGTTTTTGTAAAAAATATAATGTAAAAATAATTAACAATAAGCAAATTGCGTTATTATATAATGGATTACGATTCGTTCGCATATCTCCACATAAGGATCTTAGTGTTACTTAGGCAGTCTCGAATTTAGCCTGAATCATATTTTTGCATAATAAACTACGCCACCAACGCTGTTAACAGATTGCGTAATTTGTTGACTCATATTGCAGTGTATCTAGTTTCTCTGGGTAGTTCGCTCTTTTTCTACTGATCCCGTAATAATGGCGTCTCGAGCCGTATGTCCGCATAATTCGATTTTTCATAGTTCTACGCATCATTTCAGTACCATTCGCATTTTCATATTTTTCGCATACGGTTAGATATATCTTTATATATATATACATTTTGAATCTACCCGACGATTCATGTATACCGCGTCACGCGTGTGCAGGCGCATATATGTACGCGATCTTATAACTAATACTTTCATACTCCCTTCAACCAATAATTATTTATCATCATTGAACATTTCCATGCTAAGGGCTTGAGTTGCCCTTACAAACTATTCAAAGGAATGGGCCAATGCTATGAAAGCAGAGATATCATCATGAACATTAGAAACGCATGGTCTCTGCAAGATTTACCTCAAGATAAAAAACCAATTGATCTCAAGTGGGTATTCAAAATCAAACGCAAGGATGACGGTTCTATTGATAGGTTTAAAGCAAGATTGGTAGCTTGTGGCTTCATGCAAAAATATGGAGAAGGTTAAAGAAGTACCCAGATAAGGTCCTGGAACTAAAAAAGGCCATTTATGGGGCAAGACTCAAAGATGTGGAATGTTAAACTCAAAGAAATACTCCTTGAATTGAGATTCACTCAGTGTCAATCAGATCCTTATATATTTACTTACAGACGGGACAAGGACTGGATCATTATAGCAGTATACGACGATGACAAGTTTATTTTTTCAACTTCAAAAACTCTAAGAGATGAGTTAGTAAACAAACTACAATTGAAAATCAATATCAAGGATCTAGGTGATTTGAAGTTTTTCTCAAACATTAAGATGATTAAAGATAATGGAATCATAGAATTAAGACAAGAAAATTATTGTAAACAAATCTCAACCAAGTTCAACATGCAGGATTGTTCTTCAGATTCTACGCCTCTAGTGACCAATCAAAAACTTAGCACAATGAGTGACGACAATGGATCTCCAGAGAGCAACCCAAATCTTTTTCCTTATCAACAGGCCATAGGTATGATATTATATATTAGCCAGATAACTAGACCAGATTTGTGTTTTTCAGCTTGCGCATTAAGCATGTACAACAACGATTATTCAAGTTCCCACATTAAAGTTGTCAAGAGAGTCCTAAGATTCATCCAAGGATCCAAGGAAGTCAGTTTGACATTTACAAAGGAAGGAAACAATCAACTGATAAGATATTATGACTCTGATTGGGCATGTGATGCAAAGGACAGAAAATCCATATCAGGATATGTATTTTTGTTTCACGGTGCAGCCATATCATGGTCTTCGAAGAAGCAGAAAACGGTTGCCTCATCTACTTGTCATGCAGAATATATATCCTTGGATGTAGCATGCAGAGGAGCTATCGCCCTACGTGCACTCATCAGAGAAATTGACTCAACGCTGGCAACTAGACCCACAGTAATATATATAGATAATCAAGCAGCAATAAGAGTAACACTGAACAGTGGTCATTCAGCAAACACAAAACAAATTGACGTAAAACATCATTTCATCAGAGAATGTATCAGCCAAGGCACTATCATACTTGAGTACAAGCCATCAAAAGAGATGTTGGCAGATTTCCTTACAGAACCATTAATTGCTCAAAGTTTTACACAATGTATGGAAGGCGTTGGATTGAAGAGAAGTGATACACAAGAAGAAAGTGACTCTATAATAGTGCAAAGAAGGGACATTTAAGTAAGGAATGTTTTATTTTGTTTGTTCACTCCATCCTTAACAAAGCCAATATTTATATTGTTTATTGAACTAAATTAAGATTCTAAGGGAGTGTTGGATATGAATATAAATTTACTTCCTATGTTAGTAGTGGCATCTATGATATTAGTATATAACTATTAGGCCCCCGAATCTTTTTCCCTCCTTCCTGCTTGCTCCCTTATAAATAAAGTATACGTTTAATTAGGACTGCCGTGCATCATTCATTTATTAAACGATCAATTTTCTTATCTTACCATTAGCAAATTGATCTGTATTGTCATTTTCAACGATGGCAAGGATCAAGTGTACATTGAAAAATATTCATTGTGGAGTCGGACGGATAATCATACTAGTTGGATATTTGGCATCTGATGCTAGATTCCAGTACTTTCTCATATCACCAATGACAAACTGGAATGTATGGATTTCATGTTATTGTATTTAATATTCAGGTTATTAGTTCGAAATCCGTAACAGAAAAACATGAGGTAGAAAGAGGGCTTCAAATTTCGTGAATACTATCTTACATGCATTTGTATGGACTGAAATTGAAGACATTTTCAAATTTCTTTCTACTTAAAGAAATTGAGTAAATGAAAGTTTACTCCAACAGGGAACCAAAGGATACAGAACGTACTTGTCGTCCACGTATACCTTTTTTTAAGGTCCATTTTCCACTATGAAAGAGAAAAACTGCTCGAAGAGTATTTTATTTGATTTCCACCATTTAGATTTTTACGTAACATACAATTGATTGTGAATGTAATTTGCAAAGATATATGTTTAGTAGTAGTATAATCACATTAGTTGGATACTTGGCATTTGATTTTAGATTTCTTGAGTCATAATTGACAAAATAAACTGGAATATATAACGATAGTGTATGAGTAAAAATGTTTATTGAAGTAATACATCTATAATTCAAAATATCATATCATATTTGAATAATATGATCTTACATATATTTGATTTCGTATTTGTGAATATGCGTATATCATATTCATAAATGCGTATTTATGAATTATATTATTATACTTGATACTTGATATTACTTTGCATGAAATTAATCAGTTTGAAATCCGTAACAGAGAAACATGAAGCAGAAAAAAGGCTTCGTATTCTATAATTATTATCTTAGATGGATTGAAATAGGAAAAGATTGAAGACATCTTGCATTTTTCACTCAGAAAAATTTAGTCGTTTTAGCATTTATACAACAACGAACCACAGAATACGGAACATATTAGTCGTCAACGTGGACCTTTTCCAAAGGTAAATTTTTAATCATGAAAAGGAAATCTACTTATGGTGTATTTCATCTTATTCAAACCATCTGTATAATTTTTCTTCTATATCTCTGAAAAAATATATGAGTTAATTACTTGACGTGAATTTGTGATTTGAGTACTTCTGAAGAAAATACTAGTTAGATACTTGTCATTTAATGCTTTCCCGTATCACCATTGACAAAATCCATATGGAATGTATAACTAGATTTGATATAGCTTTATATGCAATTCATTATACTAAATATAACTGAAACGAAACGATATTGCTTTGACAATATATTCCAGATGGAGAAGTAGCGAACCATTCTAACGAAACATACAACTAGTTCACGAGTGAAGAATGGTTTCATGGGAGGTCTATACTGTATGGATACCAGAACTGTCTAAATCGGCCCTGTTTAGAAAAATCGTCTCGGTTTCCTACTGGGAATCCTACTGGGGTTTCACCGGTGAATCCTAGTCAAATAGCGGTGAAAATCCGTGGATTTCACAGGTATATGCGACTAAATTGCTCGACCAGGTTTCCTAGTCACCCTACCGTGTTTTGTAGCCGAATGTAATAATGAATGAGCCGGTGACCGAATGGGTTTCCGAGTCACTCGACTGTATTTCATAGTCACTCGACTGTGTTTCTTAAACACCCGACTGTGTTTCGTAAAGAATGGGAAAAATGGATGGGGCGGTGACCTAGTGGGTTTCCGAGTCGCTCGACTGTGTTTCATAGTCGCTCGACTGGGTTTTGTAGCCGAATGTAATAATGCATGAGCCGGTGACCGAATGGGATTCCGAGTCACTCGACTGTATTTCATAGTCACTCGACTGTGTTTCTTAAACACCCGACTGTGTTTCGTAAAGAATGGGAAAAATGTAAGGGGCGGTGACCTAGTGGGTTTCCGAGTCGCTCGACTGAGTTTCATAGTCGCACGACTGGGTTTTGTAGCCGAATGTAATAACGCATGAGCCGGTGACCGAATGGGTTTCCGAGTCACTCGACTGTATTTCATAGTCACTCGACTGTGTTTCTTAAACATCCGACTGTGTTTCGTAAAGAATGGGAAAAATGGATGGGGCGGTGACCTAGTGGGTTTCCGAGTCGCTCGACTGTGTTTCATAGTCGCTCGACTGGGTTTTGTAGCCGAATGTATTAATGCATGAGCCGGTGACCGAATGGGTTTCCGAGTCACTCGACTGTATTTCATAGTCACTCGACTGTGTTTCTTAAACACCCGACTGTGTTTCGTAAAGAATGGGAAAAATGGATGGGGCGGTGACCTAGTGGGTTTCCGAGTCGCTCGACTGTGTTTCATAGTCGCTCGACTGGGTTTCCTAGTCGAAGGGAAAAATGGATGGGGCGGTGATCGAGTGGGTTCCCGAGTCACTCGACTGTATTTCATAGTCACTCGACTGTGTTTCTTAAACACCCGACTGTGTTTCGTAAAGAATGGGAAAAATGGATGGGGCGGTGACTTAGTGGGTTTCCGAGTCGCTCGACTGTGTTTCATAGTCGCTCGACTGGGTTTCCTAGTCGAAGGGAAAAATGGATGGGGCGGTGATCGAGTGGGTTTCCGAGTCGCTCGACTGTGTTTCATAGTCGCTCGACTGGGTTTCCTAGTCGAAGGGAAAAATGGATGGGGCGGTGATCGAGTGGGTTCCCGAGTCACTCGACTATGTTTCATATTCGCTCGACTGTGTTTCCTAGTCGCTCGACCGGGTTTCCCTACTCACCCTACCGTGTTTTGTAGCCGGATGTTATAATGAATGAGCCGGTGACCGAATGGGTTTCCGAGTCACTCGACTGTATTTTATAGTCGCTCGACTGTGTTTCTTAAACACCCGACTGTGTTTCGTAGTAAATAGGAAAAATGGATGGGGCGGTGACCTAGTGGGTTTCCGAGTCGCTCGACTGTGTTTCATAATCGCTCGACAGTGCTTCCTAGTTGCTCGGCCGGGTTTCTTAGTCGGAGAGAAAAATGGATGGGGCGGTGACCCAGTGGGTTTCCGAGTCGCTCGACTGTGTTTCATAGTCGTTCTACTAGGTTCCTCAGTTATCCGACTGTGTTTCGTAGTAAATAAGAAAAATGGATGGGGCGGTGATCGAGTGGGTTTCCGAGTCGCTCGACTGTGTGTCATAGTCGCTCGACCAGGTTTCCTAGTCGCTCGACCGTGTTTCGTAGTCGATGGGAAAAATGGATGGGGCGGTGACCGAGTGGGTTTCCGAGTCGCTGGACTGTGTGTGATAGTCGCTCGACTAGGTTTCCTAGTCGCTGGACTGTGTTTCATAGTCCCTCGACTGAGTTTCCTAGTCGCTTGACCGGGTTTCCTAGTCGGGGGGAGAATTGGTTATGCTATTGACCGAGTAGGTTTCCGAATCGCTCGACTGTTCTTCATAGTCGCTCTCCTGTTCAAAATAATCGACCGGATTTCCCACTTTGTTTCCCATTGGTGTTTCCCGGTCAAATAGCGGAGTTTTACCGGCGAAATCCGGTAGGAAATCCGGTCGATCGAGCGGTAATCGGTGTTGACCGAATATGATTCCCGGTCAATTGACCGGGTTTCCCGTTGAAACAAAAATCCAATGGGCTCCTGGAAGCGAGTGTTCCCTGGTCGACTATCGGTGTTTCATGTATATACGGAAACGCTCGCCGACACACCGGTGATGTGTAGTCCTGTGCCTGCTGTTATACCTATGAGAACCGAGCTGGAGGATACAAATCGAGAATCGGACGGAAGAAAATGCAATTCCAGATTTGGCCGAGATCAATCATTGTATCGTATTGTCGCCGCGTATAGCACTTCCTCGCTCGGGTAGGCTCGAGGAGCAAATTTGCCGCGTATAACACTTCCGTCCATTGGTTCGTTCAATGCCATGAAGATTTGCCGCGTACAAATGTTTTTGTAACTCCTAAGAGATCGGAATGCAAATAGTCAGGTACACAGCTTTCAATGATACTGAAGTTAGGAATACGCACAACTTCCGAGAACCCTTTGAATCCCTTGCACGGTTTTCTTGTGGTTTCAGCTTCATTAGCATCTTCTAAGGTTCCGTTTGTAGTTCTCAATTCTCCAAATTTTCCTGGATAGGCTCTTGTTTTTCCTCTTGCTACTGCCACTGTCTCCCCTTCGTGATAACAGTATGAACATCCAAACTTACCGTTGAACTGTTTACAGTTCTGAATCATAGGTCTCGCAACCGAGTCAACGGTACATAAAATTGTATGAAACTTTATAGTTTCTATTCAGAGAGCGGAGCTTCTATTCAGATAGCGTGTCACTCCAGTGTTTGCGAGGTCTAATAATTCTCTAACAAAAGGTTTTAAGAAAATCTCCATGTCGGGTTTATTATCTCTATACCATAATCCAGTTAAAAATAAGTGTAGTCTTCGGTCTCTGTATGGAAGTTCATTGATGCCTACTTGAATTGGCCACAAGGAAAGTGACGAAATTTTATGGAGTTTCACTCCATCAGAGTTAAACTGCAATGTTAGGTCTTTATCTCCTATAATTTTGTGTTTTTTCAATCTCTTACAATAATCTCCAGTAGTGACTCTAGACAGAGTTGAATTATTGAAATTTTCAGGTCTTCTTATTAAATCATAATCTTCGCTATTCACAAAACTTTCTAATTGAGGTTTCAATTGTAATTGTAGAAAATATGACTTTATTTCCAAAAGGAATTTCTCGTCAAATTCCGCCTTGCATTCCGAGCATACAAACTTGTTACGATAATTTTTCACATTTAGAATTAGTGAGCATGTTGAACAATAATAATGTACGGTATTCTCTGGTGCTTCATAATTTTTCAGAAGTTGATACTTGCTTTTGTGTATTGGATTTTGGAGATGTGCATTAATCAGTTGTATCCAATCCTCTATACCACAATCTGGGATGTGACATCGATTAGCATGATTTAAAATTAACAATTCACTTTCTTGATACGTGATATTTGAATATTCATTGATAGGGACTCTTTCCTGAAATCAGAACAATACAATTTTAATCCAAATGTATGTAATGTCAAATTTTTGTTATCCTAAGCAGCAACCGAGTATTGACATGGAAATTTGAACTTATCAGTTAAGAGGTAATATACCTTTGTGACCTCCGATTTCGAGGTCATTTTCGAACACTTACCATAAGCGCAGGAAAACTCTTAAAAATATTGGGTTTGTTGCATATGAAATTACTACTGTCCAAATATAAAGAACACACTTCATTCATTCCAAAAAATAGAAAACGGCGGCGTACCAGCTCGTCAAAGGAAAAAAATTTTTTCTTTTTTTTTCTGTAATAGCGTAAACCTAAGGATCACAATTTTGAACGTATAAAAAAAAATCGACCGAGGTTTTTAAGTAAAATAGAAAACTCAGTAAATATCGTACGAGTTTTTTGAAATTCGAATTTGGGGCCAAATGGCGTAATGTTTACGCTTATTTCAAAAAGACGGTTTCGAGATAAACGCGTTCAAAGTTCTTGAAACGCATTTAACGCTCCGCGACTTTGTTCAGGGAATAGATTTTTTGAAGCACTTAGAACTTCTTCCTCCACTTGATCGACTTTTTATATCATTCTTAAATAGTTTATAGAGTGTTTGAGCCAATAAAAAAAAATTGGAAAAAAGTCACAAAGGTAAATTACCCCTCAATAAGCTGACTAGCTTGATGAAACGTTTCTACTTTTGACAGAGATGGGGAATTAGGATTACCTCTTGTTCAACGAAATGATTCTCATTACATTCATTTTTCTGTGTTTCAAGTGATGAAATTGTGTTGATTTGGGTACTGAACAAGTGGGGTCAGACAAGTATTTTTTGTACTCGCCTCTACGCTGTTTTGATGTATCTAAATGAACAGATTGCAGATAATTCTTTGGTCATTCGAAACTAGCATTTGTCAGAAAATATATTGACTATTTATGTCAAGTAAATACATATTACTATTAAGGAGCCTAAATTTATTTTCAGACTGTTCTGAATAAAAACCCAAATAAGATAGTTGTATTCAATATGGGCCACTTTTCTATCTCATGAACATGAACTTGTACAGCAGCGCCGCGGTGGCACTAAATATTGTTGACAAAACAAAATAATGACGGAAGAAAATCTTCTGGCCCCGAAGGTTTACACCAGGGCCTTTTTAGGAGTACTCATAACATGAAATATCCTATCGAACTGGTGCATCAAAATTTAAACACTTATGTGAACGTGTATCACACGTCGTCAACTTCACCGGTCAGTTGTCAACCGTCCGCACGCGTCTCAAAATTTCTGCGTACTAGTTGCATAATATACTATTTTGGCATTTCTCCACTAATTCTGATTCCTGATCTAATTTCACTCAGGTGAATGAGAATTTTTTTCAATACACTGACAATTAGAGTAGGCCAAAAAAATCGAAGGATATACCATTCGATTTATTGGTATTTCACATACATCATATGACTTTTATTTTCATTTCCGATATTCTTTTTATCAATTCTTTTAATAGGTATTTTTTTTTCGTAAAGTGCCAACGCATTATAAGCCAACCCTCAAGTTTTCAATTTTAACAACTTTTTTCTTTGTTCAGTTGTTAATAATAAACATTGATGCAATAGATTCGTCAAACACGGTCAAAAATTGATTTGACACTAAAAATTAAATGTTCCGACAAACTTTATGTCGTAAATAAGTTATCCGAGAAGGAGAATATAGATAGAAAAAATACTATGGAACAGAATGAAGGAATGTTTGCTCAAATTAAAGATTAGCATAAATTCACTATTACATCAAAAGAAATATTTTGAAGCTATTTGTTTATAAGTACTGCATAAAAAAACATCAAGCAGCATTTTTTACATCAAAAACAATAGCCAGTTATAAATAAGCCAGTACATTTTTAAAATTGTACTCTTCAATATTAGTGACAAAAATTCAGGATCTAAATTCTATAAAAGGTCAAAAACTGAATAAACACATCCTTAATTTTATGAATTAAAAGATAACTTCTTTCCGTAAAAATATAAAAACTTCTCATGATTAATGTTGTTAAAACTATATCATCGGGTGATTTGAGAAAGGCGTCATCTCAGAATTTTACGAATAAAAAGCGTCATCTTGGAATTTTATGAATAGAAAGCGTCATCTCGGAAATTTACGAATAAAAAGCGTTATCTCAGGTTAAATTTCTTTTCCCGTAGATTTTAAATTCTTGAGATGATATCGAACATTAGATTCTATCTTATTTGTGAGTGTGCGTATGGTTATGCGTGTGTTTATTTCGCCTCAATACTCTCAGCGCTGCGCGCGAGCGCCAAAACATGCCGTTTTCGACTCGCGTTTACAATGCCAAAATATACCTGGAAAAATAACTTAATAGGCAACTTCAATGTAGTTTTTCCTCAGCTTTCTAACTGTGTAATTAGTTTTCCGGAAATTTTCTATTTTCATCCCGAAAAAATATAAAACATCTCATATTTCAAAAAGTATAATTTTAATATTTCTTTGATCATTCCAATCAACAGCTGACAATTTTCTACGTAAGAAAAGATATTTTTCAAAGAGTGCTCGATCGATTTTCTCTGAGAAATAGAACGTTGAAGAGTAGATGCAGCGGTACTTCAGCGCGCGGCCCGCGCGACCCTAAAATCATGCTGTTTCCAACTCTCCTCAACGATATTAAAATGCTTCTGCTTTCTTTTAGATTTTCTGACTTTTACAAGTCTTACGACACGCATTTTCTTCCGTCTTTGTTGAAAGTAGTCGGATAGGAACGTTTTATTTGCTCTCTTGCGTGTTCTATTTTTTTTTCGGAAAATTGATATTTCCCCAGTACCCTATTACCATAGGGAAGCTCAGACAAAATTACATCCGAATCGCTCATTGAAAAATCTCTCCAGATGCATTTTGGTATTGTTGGGGGAAGTTGAAAAGAACATAATTTTGGGCTCAAGCGGGCAGCATGCTGAAGTACCACTGCATTTACTCTTCGACGTTCTATTTTTCAGAGAAAATTGATCGAGCACTCTGAAAAATATCTTTTCTTACGTAAAAAATTATCAGCTGTTAATTGGAATGATTAAAAATGATATTGAAAATATACTTTTTGAGATATGGATGTTTTATATTTTTTCGGAATGAAAATGGGAAATTTCCGGAAAACTGATTACACCGTTAGGAAGCTGAGGAGAAACTTCATTGTAATAACCTATTGAGTTATTTCCTCAGGTACATTTTGGCATCGTTAACACGAGTTGAAAACGACATGTTTTGGCACTTGCGCGCTGCGTTGGGAGAATTGAGGTTAAAAGCCCCATATACGTGTACATGAGTGTCGAAATTTTCTGTTCATTTTTTTTCCATCGATAGAAATTTAACTTGAGATGATGCTTTTCATTCGTAAAATTCAGAGATGACGCCCTTCTCCACTCACCCGACAATATATAGTCTATGTAATATGTTTTTAATAAAATTCAATTATATACATAATTGACCTTGTATCCTATTCAATTTTTGGCACGTGTTACGTTGTACAATAGTTTTCAGCGTTTCATGCTAAAATAGAAATATAGCGCGTGAGCTCGTGATGTGTGTACAGCATCATATAGGCTTGAGCTTCAAGTCGGTGATTTATACCAAAGATGAATATCTCTGCTTACTCATACTGTAGAACGATCGTGCCCTTGCACATACAGCCACAAAATATATACATATGCGAGCGATAATGAGTCTCCAAAACAAACTATGCGATTGGCGATTGCCTTCACCAATGGGAAAAAGACGAGAACGAGTACGTTCATGGTGGCTGGCGATCCGCCGGTCAGACACTTCTCGATCGAACTCGAACGAGATCGGCGCTCTCTATTCCAAGTCGACTTTTGACATCTAACTCTTTTACATACCATTGTAAATCATATCGTCCGGAAGAACAATCAAATCATTTCGATTAGCAGCCGATTGCATGGCTCAGAACGCGTGTATACACGAAGATTACTTGGATCGATCCACGCGTGTGTGTTCCACTAAACACCTCGCGAAAGCGTAAATCTTGTATTGTCGCGCGGCTATCGTACAATCTATTTCAAGTCGTAGGTAATCTTTATTTTGTATCTCTCGTGCTCGACATTCATTTTTAACTATAAATTTATTTTGTCAATTTCCGATAAAACTAACACTGAATAAAGGGTTTTTTATGCCGCAAGGCTTTTCCCCAAACCATTGTTCTTTCCAAGTTTATTCAACTTTGCTCTCCCACATCTTAATTAAAATACTTGAAAAATACCCGGCTGCAGCCCAATAGCACGGCTGGGAAGGTTTAATAGATCCTACAGCACGATTCAAGTTTCAAACCGAAGTAAAGGTAATTTTTTCTGGATGGACAATACATGGAAAACAGTAAGAGCCGTGTTTATCGGTGCCGGAAAAGGCATAGAATTTACTTCGCACTTGGCGTGGTAGAGAGCAGGCATTAGAGGCTAGATTTCACACCTCCACGGCCTGCTGCTTCATGAGCATGGTGCCGTTTTTCCCGCCCCAACCAAAAGAAACTATTCTAGCCACCGACCGAAACGCGACCCTGTCGCAAAAGAATAACTGGATTTGCAT
Source organism: Aphelinus atriplicis (assembly GCA_020882685.1). NCBI lineage: Eukaryota > Metazoa > Arthropoda > Insecta > Hymenoptera > Aphelinidae > Aphelinus > Aphelinus atriplicis. The sequence continues at coordinate 680,408 of JAJGQD010000022.1, read as the reverse complement.
ATGGAAAATCAATGTGGATTTACAGGTCCTGACCTTCGTGGATCTCTATGTAAGTTTCCATGTGGTATCCAGAAAAATATCAAGGTCTCGCCAACTGGATTACCAGGTCAATTCATATCCAGGAACTAATACGAATTTTAAAACTTCCAAATTCATCATAGTCAAATTCGCAAAAAACCCTTAGGGGGTGGCGCATTGGCTGCAGTCACCTTACATTTTATCATAATTAACAATTCTTCGAAAAAAATTAGAGGATACCATCAAAAAGGGACTTGAACTATAACAATACGTCAAAATCAATTTTTTTCTAGTTGCGAATAGCATTAGGCGTGAGCCACTAAAGAGCGGTGTACCTCGAGTGGCGTTTTGGTCGGCAGCCGGTGTGGAGTGTTTTGGTTATGGCGGGAAAAACGGGATCAGGCACGTGAAAAACAGCGCGCTGGAGCTCTGAAATCAGGCCTCTAAGCCTGCCCTCTATGGCGCCGAGTGCGCAGTAAATTTTACCTTCTCCAGCACTGAAAAACAGTACTGAAAAACACGGCGCTGACTGTTTTCCGTGGACTGGGTACTGGCCAGTTTTTATTTCTTCGGAAAAATATATTTTTTTGAAGGTGTAGTTTGTCAGCATAAGGCGCTACAAATCGAATGAAGTTCAACTCATTTTGGAGGTATTGAGTAGACCTCGATTTAGGTTGAGCATCGATGAGAAATTTGCATTCTACGTGATGTAGTGATTGCGCTTAAGTGGTTAATATTTGGTATACCTATCTTATGTTGTGTGGTCAAATCAAACATTAAAAAATAGAAAAAACGTTTTTTTATAACTTTTTTCAGTATGTAAATATTTTTGAAAAATTTCTAGAAATGGAATGACAATATTGGATTATAATTATCATTGGAAGTAACTTTGAAGGCAAACTTTTTAGGATGTTTCAGGATATTTATGTAAACGGTAGAATCTGCATCTTATGGTAAATCTTACATTAACATTTTCTCATCTTAATAAGTTCTCATCTCAACACATGATGGAGATCATGTATCATGTGTTTAAAAGAGTCAAGTGATCTTTGTATGAGTATTGGGTTAATATATTGATACAGCTGAGCCTTGCACTATGAAGAACTGAATTATTAAAATGAGTATGATAATTGAACTGACTTTTATTACGGTATGATCTACAATATTTGTCAAATTATGGTTGGCTTATAGGCCAGAATTACTTTTGTCGGTTCGAGGAGAAGATTTGCCAAGTGTAACACTTCCACCCATTGGGTCGGTTCGAGGCTGACATTTACCGCGCATAACACTTCCTCGCTTGGGATGGCTCGAAGAGCAAATTTGCCGCGTGTAACACTTCCATTCATGATTCGGATGTTTAAATACGATTTCTGTCATATGACACATCCTCGCTCGGATAGGTTCGGACTTTGGAAGTGTTATACGCGGCAAATCGTATTGAAATATCCGGAGGATATATGGAAGTGTTATACGCTGTAAAAATCGAATAGTAATGTCCGATCAATGGAGAGAGGGAGGCAATGCAATTTCGCTTTTTCGAGCCATCCCAAACGAGGAAGTATAATACGCGGCGACAATACGATAATATGATAGATCTTGGTCATCATTGGAATTGCATTTCCTTCCGTCCGATCCTCGATTCGTATCCTACAGATCGGTGATCCTGGGTATAATAACAGGCACAGGACCATACATCGCCGGTGTGTCGGCGAGCGTTTCTGTATATCGTCGCCTGGGGGGAAAAAGCAACGATCTCAGAAACGCGCTAAAGAAAGATCTATTTCGATTTAAGCGAAATAAAAAGATCTATTTCAAATTAAGCGAAATAAAAGGATCTATCTCGAATCGAGCGGAATAAAAAGATCTATCTCGAATCGAGCGAAATAAAAAGATCTATTCCGAATCGAGCAGTATAAAAAGATCGTTCGCAAATCGACTTTTAAAGAAAGATCTAACTCAGATTTTACATTATAGAAAAATCTATCTCAGGTTTAATTTTATTTTGCGGCGTTTTTTCGAGTTCGGAGTTGATGCGGTACGTGCGCACTTGAGTGCGATTGCTTGTGTGCCTGTGTGTGTGTATGTAAATATGTGTGTACGTGTGTGTGTACACATCTGAAGGACACATCTGAATGTAATATGCCAAGTTAACTATTTACGTTAACAGTTTTTGCCTCGATGGTTTCTCGTAAAAATTGGTATACATGTGTTTTTGAGGTCGCTGACAACGAATCCGGCCTCAAATTTTGGAAATTCAAATTAGAGCCTCTAAGATCACCTGACAAAACTTGGAAAAAAATTTAATTTTTTGGAAAATTGGTATTCATGGGTTTTTGAGGTCGCTGATTACGAATCCGGCCTCAGATTTTGAAAATTCAAATTAGAGCCTCTAAGATCACCTGACAAAAATTTGGAAAAAAATTGAATTTTTTTAAAAATTGGTATACATGGGTTTTTGAGGGTCGCTGATCACGAATCCGGCCTCAAATTTTGAAAATTAAAATTAGAGCCTCTAAGATCACTTCCTCAAGAACCCATGTATACCAATTTTCAACAAAGTTCAATTTTTCCAAATGTTAAGTGATCTTAGAGGCTCTAATTTTAATTTTCAAAATTTGAGGCCGGATTCGTGATCAGCGACCTCAAGAACCCATGTATACCAAGTTTTTTCCAAATTTTTGTCAGGTGATCTTAGAGGCTCTAATTTGAATTTTCAAAATCTGAGGCCGGATTCGTAATCAGCGACCTCAGAAACCCATGAATACCAATTTTCCAAAAAATTAAATTTTTTCCAAATTTTTGTCAGGTGATCTTAGAGGCTCTAATTTGAATTTTCAAAATTTGAGGCCGGATTCGTTATCAGCGACCTCAAGAACCCATGTATACAAATTTTCAACAAAGTTCAATTTTTCCAAATGTTAAGTGATCTTAGAGGCTCTAATTTTAATTGTCAAAATTTGAGGGCCGGATTCGTGATCAGCGACCTCGAAAAACCCATGTATGCCAATTTTTAAAAAAATTCAATTTTTGTCCAAATTTTTGTCAGGTGATCTTAGAGGCTCTAATTTGAATTTTCAAAATCTGAGGCCGGATTCGTAATCAGCGACCTCAAAAACCCATGAATACAAATTTTCCAAAAAATTTAATTTTTTTCCAAATTTTTGTCAGGTGATCTTAGAGGCTCTAATTTGAATTTTCACAATTTGAGGCCGGATTCGTTATCAGCGACCTCAAGAACCCATGTATACAAATTTTTTAAAAAATTCAATTTTTTTCCAAATTTTGTCAGGTGATCTTAGAGGCTCTAATTTGAATTTTCAAAATCTGAGGCCGGATTCGTAATCAGCGACCTCAAAAACCCATGAATACCAATTTTCCAAAAAATTTAATTTTTTTCCAAATTTTTGTCAGTTGATCTTAGAGGCTCTAATTTGAATTTTCAAAATTTGAGGCCGGATTCGTTATCAGCGACCTCAAGAACCCATGTACACAAATTTTCAACAAAGTTCAATTTTTCCAAATGTTAAGTGATCTTAGAGGCTCTAATTTTAATTTTCAAAATTTGAGGCCGGATTCGTGATCAGCGACCTCAAAAACCCATGTATACCAATTTGTAAAAAAAATTCAATTTTTTCCAAATTTTTGTCAGGTGATCTTAGAGGCTCTAATTTGAATTTTCAAAATCTGAGGCCGGATTCGTAATCAGCGACCTCAAAAACCCATGAATACCAATTTTCCAAAAAATTAAATTTTTTTCCAAATTTTTGTCGGTGATCTTAGAGGCTCTAATTTGAATTTTCAAAATTTGAGGCTGGATTCGTAATCAGCGACCTCAAAAACCCATGAATACAAATTTTCCAAAAAATTAATTTTTTTTCCAAATTTTTGTCAGGTGATCTTAGAGGCTCTAATTTGAATTTTCAAAATTTGAGGCCGGATTCGTTATCAGCGACCTCAAGAACCCATGTATACAAATTTTTCAACAAAGTTCAATTTTTCCAAATGTTAAGTGATCTTAGAGGCTCTAATTTTAATTGTCAAAATTTGAGGCCGGATTCGTGATCAGCGACCTCAAAAACCCATGTATGCCAATTTTTAAAAAAAATTCAATTTTTTGTCCAAATTTTTGTCAGTGATCTTAGAGGCTCTAATTTGAATTTTCAAAATTTGAGGCCGGATTCGTTATCAGCGACCTCAAGAACCCATGTATACAAATTTTTAAAAAATTCAATTTTTTTCCAAATTTTGTCAGGTGATCTTAGAGGCTCTAATTTGAATTTTCAAAATCTGAGGCCGGATTCGTAATCAGCGACCTCAAAAACCCATGAATACCAATTTTCCAAAAAATTAATTTTTTTTCCAAATTTTTGTCAGTTGATCTTAGAGGCTCTAATTTGAATTTTCAAAATTTGAGGCCGGATTCGTTATCAGCGACCTCAAGAACCCATGTACACAAATTTTCAACAAAGTTCAATTTTTCCAAATGTTAAGTGATCTTAGAGGCTCTAATTTTAATTTTCAAAATTTGAGGCCGGATTCGTGATCAGCGACCTCAAAAACCCATGTATACCAGTTTTTTTCCAAATTTTTGTTAGGTGATCTTAGAGGCTCTAATTTGAATTTTCAAAATCTGAGGCCGGATTCGTAATCAGCGACCTCAAAAACCCATGAATACCAATTTTCCAAAAAAATTTAATTTTTTTCCAAATTTTTGTCAGTTGATCTTAGAGGCTCTAATTTGAATTTTCAAAATTTGAGGCCGGATTCGTTATCAGCGACCTCAAGAACCCATGTACACAAATTTTCAACAAAGTTCAATTTTTCCAAATGTTAAGTGATCTTAGAGGCTCTAATTTTAATTTTCAAAATTTGAGGCCGGATTCGTGATCAGCGACCTCAAAAACCCATGTATACCAATTTTTAAAAAAATTCAATTTTTGTCCAAATTTTTGTCAGGTGATCTTAGAGGCTCTAATTTGAATTTTCAAAATCTGAGGCCGGATTCGTAATCAGCGACCTCAAAAACCCATGAATACCAATTTTCCAAAAAATTAAATTTTTTCCAAATTTTTGTCGGTGATCTTAGAGGCTCTAATTTGAATTTTCAAAATTTGAGGCTGGATTCGTAATCAGCGACCTCAAAAACCCATGAATACAAATTTTCCAAAAAATTTAATTTTTTTCCAAATTTTTGTCAGGTGATCTTAGAGGCTCTAATTTGAATTTTCAAAATTTGAGGCCGGATTCGTTATCAGCGACCTCAAGAAACCCATGTATACAAATTTTCAACAAAGTTCAATTTTTTCCAAATGTTAAGTGATCTTAGAGGCTCTAATTTTAATTGTCAAAATTTGAGGCCGGATTCGTGATCAGCGACCTCAAAAACCCATGTATGCCAATTTTCAAAAAATTCAATTTTTGTCCAAATTTTTGTCAGGTGATCTTAGAGGCTCTAATTTGAATTTTCACAATTTGAGGCCGGATTCGTTATCAGCGACCTCAAGAACCCATGTATACAAATTTTTAAAAAAATTCAATTTTTTTCCAAATTTTTGTCAGGTGATCTTAGAGGCTCTAATTTGAATTTTCAAAATCTGAGGCCGGATTCGTAATCAGCGACCTCAAAAACCCATGAATACCAATTTTTCCAAAAAATTTAATTTTTTTCCAAATTTTTGTCAGTTGATCTTAGAGGCTCTAATTTGAATTTTCAAAATTTGAGGCCGGATTCGTTATCAGCGACCTCAAGAACCCATGTACACAAATTTTCAACAAAGTTCAATTTTTCCAAATGTTTCAAGTGATCTTAGAGGCTCTAATTTTAATTTTCAAAATTTGAGGCCGGATTCGTGATCAGCGACCTCAAAAACCCATGTATACCAATTTTTTTCCAAATTTTTGTTAGGTGATCTTAAAGGCTCTAATTTGAATTTTCAAAATCTGAGGCCGGATTCGTAATCAGCGACCTCAAAAACCCATGAATACCAATTTTCCAAAAAATTTAATTTTTTTCCAAATTTTTGTCAGGTGATCTTAGAACTCTAATTTGAATTTTCAAAATTTGAGGCCGGATTCGTTATCAGCGACCTCAAGAACCCATGTATACAAATTTCCAACAAAGTTCAATTTTTCCAAATGTTAAGTGATCTTAGAGGCTCTAATTTGAATTTTCAAAATCTGAGGCCGGATTCGTAATCAGCGACCTCAAAAACCCATGAATACCAATTTTCCAAAAAATTAAATTTTTTTCCAAATTTTTGTCGGTGATCTTAGAGGCTCTAATTTGAATTTTCAAAATTTGAGGCTGGATTCGTAATCAGCGACCTCAAAAACCCATGAATACAAATTTTCCAAAAAATTTAATTTTTTTCCAAATTTTTGTCAGGTGATCTTAGAGGCTCTAATTTGAATTTTCAAAATTTGAGGCTGGATTCGTTATCAGCGACCTCAAGAACCCATGTATACAAATTTTTAAAAAAATTCAATTCTTTTCCAAATTTTGTCAGGTGATCTTAGAGGCTCTAATTTGAATTTTCAAAATCTGAGACCGGATTCGTAATCAGCGACCTCATAAACCCATGAATACCAATTTTCCATAAAATTTAATTTTTTTCCAAATTTTTGTCAGTTGATCTTAGAGGCTCTAATTTGAATTTTCAAAATTTGAGGCCGGATTCGTTATCAGCGACCTCAAGAACCCATGTATACAAATTTTCAACAAAGTTCAATTTTTCCAAATGTTAAGTGATCTTAGAGGCTCTAATTTTAATTTTCAAAATTTGAGGCCGGATTCGTGATCAGCGACCTCAAAAACCCATGTATACCAATTTTTTTCCAAATTTTTGTTAGGTGATCTTAGAGGCTCTAATTTGAATTTTCAAAATCTGAGGCCGGATTCGTAATCAGCGACCTCAAAAACCCATGAATACCAATTTTCCGAAAAATTAAATTTTTTTCCAAATTTTTGTCAGGTGTTCTTAGAAACTCTAATTTGAATTTTCAAAATTTGAGGCCGGATTCGTTATCAGCGACCTCAAGAACCCATGTATACAAATTTTCCAACAAAGTTCAATTTTTCCAAATGTTAAGTGATCTTAGAGGCTCTAATTTTAATTTTCAAAATTTGAGGCCGGATTCGTGATCAGCGACCTCGAAAAACCCATGTATGCCAATTTTTAAAAAATTCAATTTTTGTCCAAATTTTTGTCAGGTGATCTTAGAGGCTCTAATTTGAATTTTCAAAATCTGAGGCCGGATTCGTAATCAGCGAACTCAAAAACCCATGAATACAATTTTCCGAAAAAATTTAATTTTTTTCCAAATTTTTGTCAGGTGATCTTAGAGGCTCTAATTTGAATTTTCACAATTTGAGGCCGGATTCGTTATCAGCGACCTCAAGAACCCATGTATACAAATTTTTTTAAAAAATTCAATTTTTTTCCAAATTTTTGTCAGGTGATCTTAGAGGCTCTAATTTGAATTTTCAAAATCTGAGGCCGGATTCGTAATCAGCGACCTCAAAAACCCATGAATACCAATTTTCCAAAAAATTTAATTTTTTTCCAAATTTTTGTCAGTTGATCTTAGAGGCTCTAATTTGAATTTTCAAAATTTGAGGCCGGATTCGTTATCAGCGACCTCAAGAACCCATGTACACAAATTTTCAACAAAGTTCAATTTTTCCAAATGTTAAGTGATCTTAGAGGCTCTAATTTTAATTTTCAAAAATTTGAGGCCGGATTCGTGATCAGCGACCTCAAAAACCCATGTATACCAATTTTTTTCCAAATTTTTGTTAGGTGATCTTAGAGGCTCTAATTTGAATTTTCAAAATCTGAGGCCGGATTCGTAATCAGCGACCTCAAAAACCCATGAATACCAATTTTCCAAAAAATTTAATTTTTTTCCAAATTTTTGTCAGGTGATCTTAGAAACTCTAATTTGAATTTTCAAAATTTGAGGCCGGATTCGTTATCAGCGACCTCAAGAACCCATGTATACAAATTTCCAACAAAGTTCAATTTTTCCAAATGTTAAGTGATCTTAGAGGCTCTAATTTTAATTTTCAAAATTTGAGGCCGGATTCGTGATCAGCGACCTCAAAAACCCATGTATACCAATTTGTAAAAAATTCAATTTTTGTCCAAATTTTTGTCAGGTGATCTTAGAGGCTCTGATTTGAATTTTCAAAATCTGAGGCCGGATTCGTAATCAGCGACCTCAAAAACCCATGTATACCAATTTTCCAAAAAATTCAATTTTTTCCAAATTTTTGTCAGGTGATCTTAGAGGCTCTAATTTGAATTTTCAAAATTTGAGGCCGGATTCGTAATCAGCGACCTCAAAAACCCATGTATACCAATTTTTGAAAAAATTCAATTTTCTTCCAAATTTTTGTCAGGTGATCTTAGAGGCTCTAATTTGAATTTTCAAAATTTGAGGCCGGATTCGTGATCAGCGACCTCAAGAACCCATGTATACAAATTTTCAACAAAGTTCAATTTTTCCAAATGTTAAGTGATCTTAGAGGCTCTAATTTTAATTTTCAAAATTTGAGGCCGGATTCGTGATCAGCGACCTCAAAAACCCATGTATACCAATTTTTTTCCAAATTTTTGTCAGGTGATCTTAGAGGCTCTAATTTGAATTTTCAAAATCTGAGGCCGGATTCGTAATCAGCGACCTCAAAAACCCATGAATACCAATTTTCCAAAAAATTAAATTTTTTTCCAAATTTTTGTCAGGTGATCTTAGAGGCTCTAATTTGAATTTTCAAAATTTGAGGCCGGATTCGTTATCAGCGACCTCAAGAACCCATGTATACAAATTTTCAACAAAGTTCAATTTTTCCAAATGTTAAGTGATCTTAGAGGCTCTAATTTTAATTGTCAAAATTTGAGGCCGGATTCGTGATTAGCGACCTCAAAAACCCATGTATGCCAATTTTTAAAAAAATTCAATTTTTGTCCAAATTTTTGTCAGGTGATCTTAGAGGCTCTAATTTGAATTTTCAAAATCTGAGGCCGGATTCGTAATCAGCGACCTCAAAAACCCATGAATACAAATTTTCCAAAAAATTTAATTTTTTTCCAAATTTTTGTCAGGTGATCTTAGAGGCTCTAATTTGAATTTTCACAATTTGAGGCCGGATTCGTTATCAGCGACCTCAAGAACCCATGTATACAAATTTTTAAAAAAATTCAATTTTTTTCCAAATTTTTGTCAGGTGATCTTAGAGGCTCTAATTTGGATTTTCAAAATCTGAGGCCGGATTCGTAATCAGCGACCTCAAAAACCCATGAATACCAATTTTCCAAAAAATTTAATTTTTTTCCAAATTTTTGTCAGTTGATCTTAGAGGCTCTAATTTGAATTTTCAAAATTTGAGGCCGGATTCGTTATCAGCGACCTCAAGAACCCATGTATACAAATTTCCAACAAAGTTCAATTTTTCCAAATGTTAAGTGATCTTAGAGGCTCTAATTTTAATTTTCAAAATTTGAGGCCGGATTCGTGATCAGCGACCTCAAAAACCCATGTATACCAGTTTTTTTCCAAATTTTTGTTAGGTGATCTTAGAGGCTCTAATTTGAATTTTCAAAATCTGAGGCCGGATTCGTAATCAGCGACCTCAAAAACCCATGAATACCAATTTTCCAAAAAATTTAATTTTTTTCCAAATTTTTGTCAGGTGATCTTAGAAACTCTAATTTGAATTTTCAAAATTTGAGGCCGGATTCGTTATCAGCGACCTCAAGAACCCATGTATACAAATTTTCCAACAAAGTTCAATTTTTCCAAATGTTAAGTGATCTTAGAGGCTCTAATTTGAATTTTCAAAATCTGAGGCCGGATTCGTAATCAGCGACCTCAAAAACCCATGAATACCAATTTTCCAAAAAATTAAATTTTTTTCCAAATTTTTGTCGGTGATCTAAGAGGCTCTAATTTGAATTTTCAAAATTTGAGGCTGGATTCGTAATCAGCGACCTCAAAAACCCATGAATACAAATTTTCCAAAAAATTTAATTTTTTTCCAAATTTTTGTCAGGTGATCTTAGAGGCTCTAATTTGAATTTTCAAAATTTGAGGCTGGATTCGTTATCAGCGACCTCAAGAACCCATGTATACAAATTTTTAAAAAAATTCAATTCTTTTCCAAATTTTTGTCAGGTGATCTTAGAGGCTCTAATTTGAATTTTCAAAATCTGAGACCGGATTCGTAATCAGCGACCTCAAAAACCCATGAATACCAATTTTCCAAAAAATTTAATTTTTTTCCAAATTTTTGTCAGTTGATCTTAGAGGCTCTAATTTGAATTTTCAAAATTTGAGGCCGGATTCGTTATCAGCGACCTCAAGAACCCATGTATACAAATTTTCAACAAAGTTCAATTTTTCCAAATGTTAAGTGATCTTAGAGGCTCTAATTTTAATTTTCAAAATTTGAGGCCGGATTCGTGATCAGCGACCTCAAAAACCCATGTATACCAATTTTTTTCCAAATTTTTGTTAGGTGATCTTAGAGGCTCTGATTTGAATTTTCAAAATCTGAGGCCGGATTCGTAATCAGCGACCTCAAAAACCCATGAATACCAATTTTCCAAAAAATTAAATTTTTTTCCAAATTTTTGTCAGGTGTTCTTAGAAACTCTAATTTGAATTTTCAAAATTTGAGGCCGGATTCGTTATCAGCGACCTCAAGAACCCATGTATACAAATTTCCAACAAAGTTCAATTTTTCCAAATGTTAAGTGATCTTAGAGGCTCTAATTTTAATTTTCAAAATTTGAGGCCGGATTCGTGATCAGCGACCTCAAAAACCCATGTATACCAATTTTTAAAAAAATTCAATTTTTGTCCAAATTTTTGTCAGGTGATCTTAGAGGCTCTAATTTGAATTTTCAAAATCTGAGGCCGGATTCGTAATCAGCGACCTCAAAAACCCATGAATACCAATTTTCCAAAAAATTAAATTTTTTTCCAAATTTTTGTCGGTGATCTTAGAGGCTCTAATTTGAATTTTCAAAATTTGAGGCCGGATTCGTTATCAGCGACCTCAAAATCACATGTATACCAATTTTTACGAGAAACCATCGAGGCAAAAACTGTTTAACGTAAATAGTTAACTTGGCATATTACATTCAGATGTGTCCTTACACACACACGTACACACATATTTACATACACACACACAGGCACACAAGCAATCGCACTCAAGTGCGCACGTACCGCATCAACTCCGAACTCGAAAAAACGCCGCAAAATAAAATTAAACCTGAGATAGATTTTTCTATAATGTAAAATCTGTGTTAGATCTTTCTTTAAAAGTCGATTTGAGAACGATCTTTCTATACTGCTCGATTCGGAATAGATCTTTTTATTCCGCTCGATTCGAGATAGATCTTTTTATTCCGCTCGATTCGAGATAGATCTTTTTATTTCGCTTAATTCCAAATAGATCTTTTTATTTCGCTTAAATCGAAATAGATCTTTCTTTAGCGCGTTTTTGAGATCGTTGCTTTTTCCCCCCAGGCGACGATATATAGGAAACACCGATAATCGACCGGAAACACACGTTTTGAGGAGCACATTGGATTTTTTTCTGAACTCGGAACTCGGTCGATCGACCGAGAATCATATTCGGTCAACTTCCATTACCGCTCGAACGATCAGATTTCACACCAGATTTCCCCAGTGGAACCCCGCTATTTGATCGAGAAACACCAATGAGAAACGAAGTGAGAATTCCGGTCGTTTATTTTGAACAGGGGAGCGACTGTCAAATACAGTCGAGCGACTCGGTAATCCACTCGGTCACGGCCGCCCCATCCATTTTTCCCTTTATCTACGGAACACGGTCGAGTGACTCGGAAACCCACTCGGTCACCGGTCCATTCATTTTTTCATCCAAATACGAAACACGGTCGAGCAACTAGGAAACCTGGTCGGGCGACTAGGGAATCTGGTCGAGCGACATTGAAAAACAGTCGAGCGACTCGGGAACACACTCGGTCACGACCGCCCCATCCATTTTTCCTTTCGACTACGAAACACGGACGAGCGACTATAAGACACAGTCCAGCGACTCGGAAAGCAGCTCGATCAACGCCCCATCCATTTTTCTCCTTTGACAAGGAAACAAGGTCGAGCGACTTCAGTCACCAGCTCATTCATTTATCTCATTCTCTACAAAACACCGTCGGGTAACGAAGAAACCTAGTCGATCGACTATGAAATTCAGTCGAGCGAATATGAAAGACAGTCGAGTGATTCAGAAACCCACTCGGTCACCGACCCATCCATTTTACTTATCCACTACGAAACAGTCGGGTGACTGAGAAACCTAATCGAACGACTATGGAACACAGTCGAGCGACTCGGAAACCCACTCGATCACCGCCCCATCCTTTTTCCCCTCTGACTAGGAAAGCCGGTCGAGCGACTTGGAAACCCATCCAGTCACCGGCTAATTCATTTTTCTCATTCACTACGGAACATGGTAGGGTGACTCAGAAACCTAGTCGAACGACTATGAAACACAGTCGAGCGACTCGGAAACCCACTCGACACCGCCCTGTCCATTTTTTTTAACTACTAAACAGTCGGGTGACTGAGAAATCTAGTCAAACGACTAAGGGACATAGTCGAGCGACTCGGAAACCCACTCGGTCACCGACCCATTAATTTTTCTTATCCACTAGGAAACCCGGTCGAGCGAGTCGGAAACCCACTCGACACCGCCCCATCCATTTTTTTTTGATTACGAAACAGTCGGGTGACTGAGAAACCTAGTCAAACGACTAAGGGACATAGTCGAGCGACTCGGAAACCCACTCGATCACCGCCCCATCCATTTTTCTTATTGAATACGAGACACAGTCGGGTGTATAAGGACCCTAGTCGAACGACTAGGAAACCCGGTCGAGCGACTTCGAAACCCATTCAGTCACCGGCTCATTCATTTTTCCATTCGGCTACGAAACACAGTCGATGATGAAGAAACCTAGTCGATCGACTATGAAAAACAGTTGAGCGACTATGAAACACAGTCGTGCGACTCGGGAACCCACTCGATCATCGCCCCATCCTTATACATCTTTTTCAGGAAACCCGGTCAAGCGACTTGGAAACCCATTCAGTCACCGGCTCATTCATTTTTTTCATTTGGCTACGAAACACAGTCGCTAACGAAGAATCCTAGTCGAGCGATTCGGAAACCCACTCGATCACCGCCTCATCCATTTTACTTATTCACTACGAAACACAGTCGGATGACTGAGAAACCTAGTCGAACGACTAAGAAACACAGTCAAGCGACTCGGAAAACCACTCGATCACCGCGTCATCCATTTTACTTATTCACTACGAAACACAGTCGGATGAGTGAGAAACCTAGTCGAACGACTAAGAAACACAGTCGAGCGACTCGGAAACTCACTCGATCAGCGCCCCATCCATTTTCCCTTCGACTAGGAAACCCGCCCGAACGACTTGGAAACCCATTCAGTCACCAGCTTATTCATTTTTTCATTCACTACGGAACATGGTAGGGTGACTCAGAAACCTAGTTGAACGACTATGAAACACAGTCGACCGACTCGGAAAGCCATTCGTTCACCGCCCCATTCATTTTCCTGATTCACTACAAACACAGTCGGGTGACTGAGAAACCTAGACGAACGACCATGAAACACAGTTGAGTGACTCGGAAACCCATTCGTTCACCACCCCATTCATTTTCCTGATTCACTACGAAACACAGTCGGTGACGAAGAAACACAGTCGATCGATTTCGGAAACCCACTTGGTCACCGACCCATCAATTTCTTTTAACTACTAAACAGTCGAGTGACTAAGAATCCTAGTCGCTCGACTCGAAAACCCACTCGATCACCGCCCCATCCATTCTACTTATTCACTATGAAACACAGTCGGGTGACTGAGAAACTCAGTCGATCGACTTTAAAACAGACGAGCGACTATCTTACACAGTCAAGTGACTCGAAAAGCCACTCGATCACCGACCCATCCATTTTTCGTTTTTCACTACGAAACTGTCGGGTGACTGAGAAACCTAGTCGAACGACCATGAAACACAATTGAGTGACTCGGAAACCCATTCGGTAAACGACTCATTAAATTTTTCATTCGGCTACGAAACATGGTAAGGTAACTAGGAAACCTGGTCGAGCAACTATGAAACACAGTCGAGCGACTATGAACACAGTCGAGCGACTCGGAAACCTCACGGTCATCGACCCATCCATTTCCCCCTTCGACTAGGAAACCCGCCCGAGCGACTTGGAAACCCATTCAGTCACCGGCTTATTCATTTTTTCATTCACTACGGACATGGTAGGTGACTCAGAAACCTAGTCGAACGACTATGAAACACAGTCGACCGACTCGGAAAGTCATTCGTTCACCACCCCATTCATTTTCCTTATTCACTACAAACACAGTCGGGTGACTAAGAAACCTAGTCGAACGACCATGGAAACACAGTTGAGTGACTCGGAAACCCATTCTTTCACCACCCCATTCATTTTCCTGATTTCACAACGAAACACAGTCGGTGACGAAGAAACCTAGATTATCGACTATGAAATTTAGTCGAGCGAATTTGCAACACAGTCGAGCGATTCGGAAACCCACTCGGTCACACTCGGAAACCCACTCGGTCACCGACCCATTAATTTTTCTTATCCACTAGGAAACCCGGTCGAGCGAGTCGGAAACCCACTCGACACCGCCCCATCCATTTTTTTTTGATTACGAAACAGTCGGGTGACTGAGAAACCTAGTCAAACGACTAAGGGACATAGTCGAGCGACTCGGAAACCCACTCGATCACCGCCCCATCCATTTTTCTTATTGAATACGAGACACAGTCGGGTGTATAAGGACCCTAGTCGAACGACTAGGAAACCCGGTCGAGCGACTTCGAAACCCATTCAGTCACCGGCTCATTCATTTTTCCATTCGGCTACGAAACACAGTCGATGATGAAGAAACCTAGTCGATCGACTATGAAAAACAGTTGAGCGACTATGAAACACAGTCGTGCGACTCGGGAACCCACTCGATCATCGCCCCATCCTTATACATCTTTTTCAGGAAACCCGGTCAAGCGACTTGGAAACCCATTCAGTCACCGGCTCATTCATTTTTTCATTTGGCTACGAAACACAGTCGCTAACGAAGAATCCTAGTCGAGCGATTCGGAAACCCACTCGATCACCGCCTCATCCATTTTACTTATTCACTACGAAACACAGTCGGATGACTGAGAAACCTAGTCGAACGACTAAGAAACACAGTCAAGCGACTCGGAAAACCACTCGATCACCGCGTCATCCATTTTACTTATTCACTACGAAACACAGTCGGATGAGTGAGAAACCTAGTCGAACGACTAAGAAACACAGTCGAGCGACTCGGAAACTCACTCGATCAGCGCCCCATCCATTTTCCCTTCGACTAGGAAACCCGCCCGAACGACTTGGAAACCCATTCAGTCACCAGCTTATTCATTTTTTCATTCACTACGGAACATGGTAGGGTGACTCAGAAACCTAGTTGAACGACTATGAAACACAGTCGACCGACTCGGAAAGCCATTCGTTCACCACCCCATTCATTTTCCTGATTCACTACAAACACAGTCGGGTGACTGAGAAACCTAGACGAACGACCATGAAACACAGTTGAGTGACTCGGAAACCCATTCGTTCACCACCCCATTCATTTTCCTGATTCACTACGAAACACAGTCGGTGACGAAGAAACACAGTCGATCGATTCGGAAACCCACTTGGTCACCGACCCATCAATTTTCTTTTAACTACTAAACAGTCGAGTGACTAAGAATCCTAGTCGCTCGACTCGAAAACCCACTCGATCACCGCCCCATCCATTCTACTTATTCACTATGAAACACAGTCGGGTGACTGAGAAACTCAGTCGATCGACTTTAAAACACAGACGAGCGACTATCTTACACAGTCAAGTGACTCGAAAAGCCACTCGATCACCAACCCATCCATTTTTCGTTTTCACTACGAAACTGTCGGGTGACTGAGAAACCTAGTCGAACGACCATGAAACACAGACGAGCGACTATCTTACACAGTCAAGTGACTCGTAAAGCCACTCGATCACCGCCCCATCCATTTTTCTTATCCACCACGAAACACAGTCGGGTGTATAAGGAACCTAGTCGAACGACTAGGAAACCCGGTCGAGCGACTTGGAAACCCATTCAGTCACCGGCTCATTTATTTTTTCATTTGGCTACGAAACTCAGTCGGTGACGAAGAAACCTAGTCGATCGACTATGAAAAACAGTCGATCGACTATGAAAAACAATCGAGCGACTATGGGAACAGAGTCATGCGACTCGGAAACCCACTCGATCACCGCCCCATCCTTTTTTCCTTCGACTAGAAAACCTGGTTGAGTGACTATGGAACAAAGTCGAGCGACTCGGATAGCCACTCGATCACCGCCCCATCCATTTTTTGTTTTCTTTACAAAACAGTCGGGTGACTGAGAAACCTAGTCGAACGACCATGAAACACAGTTGAGTGACTCGGAAACCAATTCGGTAAACGGCTCATTAATTTTTTCATTCGGCTACGAAACATGGTAGGGTAACTAGGAAACCTGGTCGAGCAACTATGAAACACTGTCGAGCGACTATGAAATTCAGTCGAGCGAATATGAAACACAGTGGAGCGACTCGGAAACCCACTCGGTCATCGCCCCATCCATTTCCCCTTTCGACTAGGAAACCCGGTCGAGCGAGTTGGAAACCAATTCAGTCAACGACTCATTCATTATTTCATTCGGCTATGAAACACAGTCGGTGACGAAGAAACCTAGTCGAACGACTATGAAAAACAGTCGATCGACTATGAAAAACAATCGAGCGACTATGGAACAGAGTCATGCGACTCGGAAACTCACTCGATCACCGTCCCATCCTTTTTTCGTTCGACTAGGAAACCTGGTTGAGTGACTATGGAACAAAGTCGAGCGACTCGGATACCCACTCGATACCGCCCCATCCATTTTTTGTTTTCTTTACAAAACAGTCGGGTGACGAAGAAACCTAGTCGATCGACTATGAAAAACAGTCAACCGACTCGAAAACCAACTGGGTCACCGACTCATCCATTTTGCTTATCCACTAAATAACAGACGGGTGTCTGAGAATCCTAATCGAACGACTATAAAACACAGTCCAGCGACTCGGAAACCCGTTGTGTGCGTCCCGTTTTTTTTTGTCCACGAAAACTCTCGAAGGAAAGGTCCGATCTTCTTGAAATCTAGCACACAGGCTAGTAACAGTTAAATCTCGGTCAAGCTCAATTTTCAGCAAAATCCGTTGGTTATTTCCTTATCAACTGTTTTTAACGTTTTTTCTCACAAATTCTCATAAGTGCTCACTGGGGCTATGAAAATCAATGAGAATATATGCGATATTTCCCATACCAACCACTGTTGATATCTTTGACAACCGTTTTTTGACATCCTTAGCTACCGATGCTTCGGAAAATAACTATCAAGTCACACTCGATGGCCAAGGAAATGATCAATTCATGACCCAATTCCATCATTTTCGACGACATAGGACACAAAATCTTCCTAAATAGTTCCTTAGCAACCGTTGTCACACCAGTTCCGAATGTTCCATTCATTGAGGAAGCGATACAAATTGAACTGATCAAATAATTTTCTCGTAATTTTTGAAAAATGAATGATAATATCTACGCTAGTAAATGGCGGAAATATAGGTTTGGGATGCGTTTGTGGGTGATGTTGAAGCCTCTTTGAGGAAGCATACTGCTAAGGCACTTGGCAGCGGTCTCAATATCTAAAACGCCCATTTTCGAAATTTTAGAATGGCACGAGTCGCGTCGCACATTTGCGATGCGCATTTTCCCACATACTACCCGAGTTGCGCCGAGAAGCGACATTAGGATTAAGTATACATGTGTGAGTGTAAGAATGCACTGATTGAGACGCATCCATGCGACGAATGGCGAGTTGCACGGGAATCATGAGGACAGCTTACATTTTTGTGCAGCTGCCCAACATTGTTTAGAAACGGCTAGAGGAGATCTTCTTATCGGCACGTTTAAGTTGACGAGTAGCCAGCGGGCACTCGAGCGAGAACAAAAGAATAGATGTATGGACGAATGTATAAAAATACGCATGCAATGCAACTGTAATCGTTTGCTATCGGGAAGACAGCAGCTCTCCACATCATTGGAGCATGCATTCATTTTCTCGCAATATCACCTATATACACGATCAAATTCGATCGCTTGAATCTGAACGATCAAGGTCCGATCGCATTATTACAGATTCCCTTTTTACCTATTTTTAATTCCCCCCACCCTCCCCCCGTCCATAGCCCAACAATGCGTTTTTCTCTCGCAATATCACTTTGGGATAGTCCACCAAGCCCGTATTTATCCGTCGTTTGAAATATGTGGACGTTAAGAAATAATTATTATTTGTAAAATACTACATCAGATAAATAAAGATTTTGTGTTTTATGTCACCGTCAATAGGGCAAAATTTGATTCTCCAAACGACCTAGCAACAGTTGCTAGGGACATTAACAACAAATACAATAAAGTTAACAAAGATCCTGTGTCGTGATCGCAAAATTGCTATAAATGAACTCGGACTCATCCTCTAAGCAACAGTTGCTGAGAATGGTTGCTAAGGAGAAACGATGTTCCCGTGTCTATCAGCCAATGGACTCTAAACTGCTTTTTCTTTTCTTGTAGCAATCGTTACTAGGGACAACTGTTGCTAGGGATGATCTTGAATTATCGATGGATAAATACTAGAGTGAATGAGTCACGAACAGCAGTTTTTGAAAGTGTCATGGACAAATAGTAGCTTGAGTCTAAAGGTTATTGATATTTCATGGCTGTAATATTCGTGATATTACAGAAGGGTTAGACCTATATATGTCGGAAAATGGATAACTATCGATTTCTATTCAGATCAATAACATTCAGCTGATTTCTTTCATTATTGTCGGTCAATTTTTTGTACTTTCGATCCATTGCAGTCGTTCTTAATATCTAACATAGATGTTTATTGCATAAAACTGATTAGATATTCACTTCCATCGATTTTATCTACTCTTATCTCTTTTATATTCTAACTTCTAGATATTTTCATATTATTTGCAGCCTTGGAAATGATCGATGAAATGATTGCAACGATAAAGAAACTGGATATCAAGCAAATGATTCTCGACTTCGTTACAAAGCCTCGAACGCGTGGTGTCGTCCAAGATAGAATAATTATCACCAAAATCACGAATATTATCTCAACTCCTGAAGAGAAATCGGAGCCTTCACCAACTTGTTGTGAGTTATTTGATATCTGAATAATAATAATAATAACATTTGACTAATATTTTGAATAGAAACTTAATATAGAAGCTATTAAAAAATAATGAGAATAATAGGCACCCCACGTCTGGCGAGACCGACCCTTCTCTCTCTCTCTCTCTCTCTCTCTCTCTCTCTCTCTCTCTCTCTCTCTCGCTTCTCTTTCCGATCATTGACTACTGCTCCGTTGTGTGTATTGGTCTCTCTGAGGTGCGTAATCAGATTCTGCAGCGTCTTATAAACACTCGGATGAGATATCTCTCCCTACAGAGCCGAGCTAAATTGGCTTAAGACATCTTCTCGGCGTAGCTACTTCATGGCCTGTATGGTGTTTAAGATCCTTAGATACGGCTGTCCTGGGTATCTCGCTGAGTACTTTCTTATCAACACCAGTACTCGGCCCTGCAGGGGTGGCTATAGATCGGAGCTTGTAGTCCCCAGATCCCGCACGGGATTTCTCGAGGGATCGTTTCATGTCAGTGCATCCTATCTTTGGAACTCTCTCCCCCATATAACTACTAATGCCTCATCCCTTCCAATTTTCAAAAAACTACTTTTTACACATCTATCAGCTTGCGACCGTGGTGAGAGGCTGCTCAACTCTTAATAAATTTAGTCTTAATGAAAATCAAGACGAGGTTACCTCAGCTCAAGGCGCCAAGCAGTCTTGATAGCCCGCCAGCCTGCCCCCTCCATCGCACCATCGCCTCGATATCAGCGTGCTGCTCTCCCCTTGCTGTCCTGTTGTGCCGTCTCCATGTACCCTGCTTTTTGCTGTTGGATGACGTACTGCTGTGATGATTGCGAAATTAACTCTGTGACTCAAGTGTGTATGTGTGGTGAGTGAGGGAGAGGTATCCCGCTATACCGCTGAAGGGTGGGACGTGTGCACGCTGTAAACAGCTGTCTAGATAAAATACATACGTATACGCCCTGCCTACGCCCATCACTGGGTTCAACTGGTGCGTTGTCGTGTGACGACACACCCCCCCCCCCGTTCGCGTCCTGACTCGGTGAACTCTGTATGTACTGACTCGTACTTTTCGACCTCGTCATCAATGGAGAACCACTGTCTCCATGCTCTTGAGTAAAATGGATGGCATCAGCTCTAGCGTCAATACCAAGATTCATGCTATTACTGCTAAACTTGTAGTTCTTGATGACATTCCTGCATTGATCGGTAGGATCGAGTGGGTCGAGTCTGGTGTTGTGTCGCTTGCTGAGCAGCATGACGCACTTCAGCATAAGCTGGATGCCCATATCCAGACTTGCTCGGTGCAAACAGCCCTTGCTGATGAAGCTCGCTTCCAACAGCTTCATTCACTGAACACTGCACTCGTGGCAAGGACTCAGTCGCTCTCAGTGACGGCCAAGTCTCTCTCTGCCGATATAATCTTATCTGGACTCACTCTAGACTCCACCAGTGACTTGCGCAAACTGTCCTTTGCTGTGCTGCACATAAGTTATGACGAGCTTCAGCAACATAACATTGTGTCGGCACGGTTGCTCAGGCCGCGCGTTTCAGCAAATCGCCCGAACTTCTCCTCAACCCAGTCTCTTCCTACTGTTTTTGACACAGCTGGAACCCTGATTTCACCTGCCTTCACCTCCGGAAGACGTGGACAATTTTTTAGCTCTTCCGGCACTATAGATTCATCTTATTCTGATGTATAAGTGTAGTGTAACCTCTCATACCCTTGCTCTTTCATCTTTCTCACTTAACCTGCGTGCACTGTCATATGCGGCCCCGGTGGGTCCTTCGGCTGCTGTGGATAATCTGAGAGTCTGCCACCTCAATGCGAACTCGATTAGAGTGCACATTGAGGACATCAGACGCTTTCTGCTGTCACAACATCTCTCTCATATCGTAGCCGTGCTTGAAACAAAGTTTGGCCTTTGCGTATTCAACAATGACCCTGAAGTCACTCTGGGGGGCTATTCCCTCATCAGACATGATCGCAGTACTAGCGGCGGAGGCGTAGCAATGTATTTCCATCCTACTCTGCTACGGTTCTCTGTACCTCTACGCATGACTGGGCTGATAGAAGCGCTCTTCCAGAATTTTGTTTCTGTGTAATTAACTCCATGTGTGAGACTTTTTGCTGGTGTGGTGTATCGACCGCCGCATGCCCTCTTCAAGGATGAGACTGATCTCATTTCCAAGCTCACACTTCACTCATCGGACTGCAGCACTCAGATATTTTTAGGCGACTTTAACGCGAATCAGCTGTCGAACTCGTCTGATGCTCTCTTCTTCAGAGCCTTCCTTAAGCAGGAATCACTACGTCTTGTGCTACTTTTCACCGCGGCAAATATTTGGAAATCTGCCCAAGTCTTATCGGACAAGCTGCCGACAAATCCTTCTCCTTTCGCTTCGTCTATAAGCTCTTCGAAATCTACACCTATGCCGGAGTGGTCGCGCGGTGCTACTTCATTCGATGGATTCTTGCTGTATATGGAATAGTAACCGATGTCGTGCTTATCCCAAGTCTTTTTCTGAATAAATTCCGCATTCCATGAATGATTCAAGGTCGACGTATCTCCATGTAGACCTTGTTCCTGGTTGAAGCGGTTGCGGATTGATATATGCTGCAGCAACAGATGGGTATGTGTGCCGTACGTTATTCTGCAGGAACATTGTGGGCTAGAGACAATTGCAGTCTTTTACTGTGTCTATATGCACAAAGATTCTTGTTCTCGGTCTTAGAAAGCCATGCAGCTCTCCACGAGTGACCGAAAGCTCATCATAGCATAGGTCAGTCTTTTCCACTCGGCAATTTATCTGAGCACATTTCACACTGCCAGTTCTTCTGAGGTATCGGAAATATGACCTGGCTCTCTTATCACAGCGTCGGCGAAGATGTCTGGCCACTCGTACACCTGCACGAGTGAATCCTGCAATACTTGACGTTCTAGTTAGCAACGATCAGTCAAGATGTCCTTGTGTATCCCTCCGAATATGCTACGTGCCTGGCTGAATAGGTTAATTTTAAGTTAACCCATTAAGTCCCAGATTGCAGAAATTTTATTGGTACTTTTGAGCTCAAATATTTTCATGAATAAGACGGAAGGTTTATTGCAAAATAGTCATTCCTACTATTTTCGGGTATGCTCTACACGATACAATGGTTAAAAAGACTGAAAAAATTGATTTTCAATGAATAATTAACAAATTAAAATAAAAAATGCAATTTTTTGGAGCACTTTTTTTTTTCAATCCAAAATCAGAGGATGAAGGAATTTTATTTTTAACGTCGCAAATATGCACAAGAGTGCACAAAATATTTTAACTTTCCAAATTCGTTGAGTTTATTCGACTATGATTTTTTTCAGCAAAATGGCGGCCAAAAAACGGGAATCAATATTTTGGATTTCCATTTTATGAATATTTTAAAGCATTCATTTTCATATTCGATATATTCCTTTGAAATTCCGTATACGGGGGTTTTCAATGTCGCTGATAACGATTCTGACATCAAATTCTCAAAATTCTGGATCCAAGATGGCGGTTTCAAGATGGCGGCTGACGATTTTCCACATTTTTAGTCGGAGAATCGTGAAAATTTGGAATAATGGGTTTTCGGGGGCACTGATAATAAATCTGACATCAGATTTTCGAAATACCGTATCCAAGATGGCGGTTTCAATATGGCGGCTCATGATTTTGTACATTTTTGGTCGGAGAATCGTAAAAATTTGGACTAATGGGTTCTTGGGGGCGCTGATGATAACTCTGACATCAGATTTTCAAAATTCCGTATCCAAGATGGCGGTTTCAAGATGGCGGCTCATGATTTTGTACATTTTTAGTCGGAGAATCGTAAAAATTTGGACTAATAGGTTCTTGGGGGCGCTGATGATAAATCTGACATCAGATTTTCGAAATTCTGTATCCAAGATGGCGGTTTCAAGATGGCGGCTCATGTTTTTGTACATGGACAATTTTCTATATTTTCAAAATCTCGTTATTTTCATCTTATAGCCGTCGTTTTCATACATGAACGACGTCGACAAAATATAGATAAAATGAAGATTCAAATTTTTTGTTTCCGATTTCAGTCACTATTATGCTAAAAAAAATCATAGATGAAAAAACTCAACATTCTATTTCAGCAGTAAAGATTCAGAAATCCTTTTATTCACATTTTCACGAACCTCCAACTAAAAATATACAAAATCATGAGCCGCCATCTTGAAACCGCCATCTTGGATACAGAATTTCGAAAATCTGATTTCAGATTTATTATCAGCGCCTCCGAAAACCCATTATTCCAAATTTTCACGATTCTCCGACTAAAAATGTGGAAAATCGTCAGCCGCCATCTTGAAACCGCCATCTTGGATCCAGAATTTTGAGAATTTGATGTCAGAATCGTTATCAGCGACATTGAAAACCCCCGTATACGGAATTTCAAAGGAATATATCGAATATGAAAATGAATGCTTTAAAATATTCATAAAATGGAAATCCAAAATATTGATTCCCGTTTTTTGGCCGCCATTTTGCTGAAAAAAATCATAGTCGAAAAAACTCAACGAATTTGGAAAGTTAAAATATTTTGTGCACTCTTGTGCATATTTGCGACGGTAAAAATAAAATTCCTTCATCCTCTGATTTTGGATTGAAAAAAAAGTGCTCCAAAAAATTGCATTTTTTATTTTAATTTGTTAATTATTTATTGAAAATCAATTTTTTCAGTCTTTTTAACCATTGTATCGTGTAGAGCATACCCGAAAATAGTAGGAATGACTATTTTGCAATAAACCTTCCGTCTTATTCATCAAAATATTTGAGCTCAAAAGTACCAATAAAATTTCTGCAATCTGGGACTTAATGGGTTAAGATATCTCTCTATATTAAAAGCCAGACCGCCGCCGCTGCCGCTGCTGCCGTCAAATTTCGCCACCCCTTTCTTGCACCCCTTTCTTGCACCCCTTTTCTGCACCCCCTTCACGCACCCCTTTCTGGCACCCTTTTCTTGCACCCCTTTCTTGCACCCCTTTCTTGCACCCCTTTTCTGCACCCCTTTCATGCACCCCTTGCTTGCACCCCTTCTTGCACCCCTTTTTTCCACTCTCTCTTTCCACCCCTTTCTTGCACCCCTTTCTTGCACCCCCTTTTTCCACTCTTTTTTTCCAGCCCTTTTTTGCACCCCTTTCTTGCACCCCTCTTTTCCACTCTTTTTCCACCCCTTTTTCCCACCCTCTTTTGCCACCCCCAACTCTCGAAGGATTGGTCTGATTTTGTTAAAATTTTGCACACAGGTTAGTCGCGGCGAAATCTAAGCCGAGTTCAATTTTTAGCGAAATTTCTTATTTCCCTAACAACCGTTACTAACGGTTACTATTTCACTAAGTTAATTATTTCCCTAGCAACCGTTACTAACGTGTTTTCTCACGAATCCTCATGAGTGCTCATTGGGACCATGAAAGTCAATGAGAATCGATGAGACATTTCCCATAGCAACCACTGTTGATATCCTTGGCAACCGTTTGTTTACATCACTAGCAACCATTGCTTCGGAAGCCGGAAAATCAGTTTTAAGTCACACTCGATGGCCAAGGACACTGAATTGTTGTATTTGCTCCATAGTAACCGTTGTTTACCTCCTTAGCAACCGTTGGTAAAGGGAAGAAAAATTCACGTAGTTTCATTTCCACTATTTTCAACTGCACAGGATAGAAAATCTCCGTTCTACCCATAGCAACCATTGTTTACATCCCTAGCAACCGTTGCTTCGGAAGCCGGAATATCAGTTTTAAGTCACACTCGATGGCCAAGGACACTGAATTATTGTATTTTCTCCATAGCAACCGTTGTTTATCTCCTTAGCAACCGTTACGAAGGTTGGAAATGATCAATTTATGACCCGTTTCCATCATTTTTCAATGGCAGAGGTAGCTCCTAAGCAACCTTTTTTTACCGCCCTAGCAACCGTTGCTAAGGGGAAGATAAATTCACGTAGTTTCGTTTCCAGTATTTTCAACTGCACAGGATAGAAAATCTCCGTTTTACTCATAGCAACCATTGTTTACGTGTCTAGCAACCGTTGCTGCAGAAGAAGAAAAGGGCTAAATATCACTTTGCATAAATCTTTTTAATCCACTTATTTATCGAAACAACCGTTTGTTTACATCCCTAGCAACCGTTGCTTCGGAAGCTGGAAATATACTATTAAGTCACACTCGATGGCCAAGGACACTAAATCGTTGTATTTGCTCCATAGCAACCGTTGTTTACCGCCTTAGCAACCGTTGGTAGGGGGAAGAAAAATTCACGTAGTTTCGTTTCCAGTATTTCCAACTGCACTTTACTACCCTAGCAACCGTTGCTAAGATGCAAAAATAATTCACGTAAGTTTCGTTTCCAGTATTTTCAACTTCACAGGATACAAAATCTCCATTTTACACATAGAAACCATTGTTTACGTGTCTAGCAACCGTTGCAATATTTCTCGAAATCTTACGGAAAATCTAAAATGAAACATGCGAAAAATCTAAACCGAAAAAATATGATCTGACACATGACACTATTAACCTGAAACTGAATAAACAAACGTTTAACATGAACATAGATGGAATTGAGCTTTTATTTTGATTCGAATCGTTCGTTTAGTATTCTTTTCAATTGAACAAAATCGAAGTTTCAAGTTTCAAGTTTTATTGAGTTAAATGTAATTTTTATTTAATTATTACTACACTTATCACTGAAATTATTGATTTTCAAAGAACACACGGGGGGGGGGTTGGCGAGCGAAGCGAGCAGGGGGGTACCCCCCCTAGTACATCTTAGAAAACGTCCTGGGGTTTGAGCTCGCGGTTCTTGACAAAGCTTGCGGAAGCGGGGCGCTCAGATACTACTAATTTTGGGTGCTTGGTAAGCGAGATGGTATATCCGCAGATCAGATCTTGTCCTGTTTTCTCCAGTCCGAATTTGACGTGTGTGAAAAAATTCCCGACGTAAATGATCTTGTTGTTTGACGAACCGTCTAAGATCTTCACTGCCTCTCCCTCATAAAGGATGGCAAATTCCTTGAATCTGTACTGAAATGGTATTGTTGCAGACCAAAAGAGTTGAGTTCTCTCGCCACTCAGGCATCTTTGGTTTTTGTAGTCACATTTGAGTCCATCCGGTGTAATCGATTCATTGCGCATCGTATCGGCTATGGCGTTATACTATGCAATCGTGATTGTCAGGGAGGCCTCAACGACTGTCTCTTCATACCCATGCCCGTCCCAATTGTACATGGCACCCTTGCATTAACCATTCTACACCTGCTAGAATTACCTGCTAGAATCACTTGCTAAATCACGGTGATAAGAAGTCGAGTTTGTCTCATAATTGCTCATTTCGCTTAAACTGTCCGTAAATATTCATGGTTTTGCACACTTTCCTCGAAAGTTCATGAATGTTCGACTTATTGTACATCGTTTGGCGCTGTGGAAACATACCGCACATTTCAATCGTTTCATCCACAAAATACTGGTTTACTAGGGTCAATATGGTTGTTGATCTTTGCAACAGTTGAATGTCCATTTCGTCCATTTCCGGAGTCGAGAAGTCGCAATTGCCATTCTCTCTCAGCAATGCCATTGTGATGGCTGGACTTCCAGTCTCACACAAATAACCGGTATATCAGTTTCTACGTAGGCGAAGATTATCGTACAAATCGGGGTGAGCAGGGCCATCTTGGTCCAGGGCAATCCTACATGTCCTGTAGATACGGTAACTTGACAGAATATCTTCGCCAGTATTTTACTCAATCTAAGAAAAGGTTAACGAATAAAATATAAACTCATCTTAAGTTTCTAAAGTTGTCTTTGACCCGTTAATGAGTAATATACCTTTGTGACTTTTTTTTCAATTTTTTTTTATTGGCTTAAACACTCCATAAACTATCTAAGAATGATATGAAAAGTCGATCGAGTGGAGGAAGAGGTTCTAAGTGCCGATTTTCGATTGATTTTTTTCGCGAAAAAAAATTCAAATTGACGCCATTTGGCCCCAAATTCGAATTTCAAAAAAATCCTACGTACTTCCCAGAGTTTTCTATTTTACTTCATTACCCCGTTCGATTTTTTGTTCTAGGGTCAAAATTGTGACCTGTAGTGGTACGCTAGTGGAGAAAAAGTAAAATTTTTTTTTTCTTTGACGAGCTGGTACGCCGTCATTTTGTATTTTTCAGAAAAAGGAAAGTATGTTTTCTATAGTTGGAGAGTAGTGCTTTCATATTCAATGAACCTCATATTCCTAGGATTTTTTCTGCGCTTATGGTAAGTGTTTGAAAATGACTTCGGAATCGGAGGTCACAAAGGTATATTACCCTTTAACCCTCCACTTCTGAAAAATTACGTATAGCCCAGTGCGCATCTGTCAAAAAACATGCTATCTCGGACTTTTCATACACTCTCTCTAAAAACTATTGGATCCCCTCCAGAAAATCATTCTAAATCGAATGAAAGATGTGCGGAAATCTGAAAAGTATGGCTTCATATTTTTTTTTTTGAAAATATGCATTTTTCTCATCCTATAGTAAAATGGAAAAGGAAAAAAAGTTTCCTTATGAAATTTTGCATGAGGATTGAGTATTCCGAAACATTAATCTCGATTATTGTTATTGCAAAATAGTTACAAACGAAAGAATGACCCCTGGAAACGAGCTATTTTATGATTTTTTTTTCAAGTTTCCAAATCATAGCTACGATTATGACCGTCTGATTTAGAGTACCTTATATAGTAATGAAAATACAAAAAAAAATTCATCACGATATCACGTGTTTTCGCACAATCCTAAGCCAATTTCGAAATATTGTTAAATTTTACAATTGTAATTGAGTCCTTCATGAACGTTTCCGAGACTTGCCAATTTTTTTACGTATTCTTCTAGGTACTACCTATCGATCCCCCACGGGAGAATATCGATTTTATCAATTTTAACCACTTTTATGATTTTTTGAAAATTTGTGGAAAAAATTTTTTTCGAAAAAAATGCAACTGCAACGCGGTTTTTCTATCTATTCGATTTGAAAATTGCATATGATAGAAGATAAGCAAACGCTCATTTTGAATTTTCATTCACTCGAGTCTGATTCGTGAATCCCGAGATATAAAGGTTCAAAGTTAAGGTACCTTTCAGGCAAAAGTATACGCAGTAGAAGAATAATTGAAACGGTTTCTGGTAGATTGAACATTGTTTTACTTGAGTATTAATTATTATGTACGTGAGTGATGTTCTTGATACTTAATAGTCGAGCGGAAGGTTGATGGAAATCATTGAAACGCAGCACTTTCGGTGCAGAGTCAGTGGAGGGGGTAGCGGAGAAGAAGCGACGAAAAGTCGAACGCTCGGGATGAAAATGAACGTTTGATTTTCTCCCGACAATATCTCGGCTTCTATATAAAATAATTTGATGATTCTTTTCCTAATTTAATATAGCAAGTCGAAAGATGATTGAATATATAGGTTAAAGTACCGTTAGAATCATTGATAACGATTTATACATGAAAAATATAAATATGAATATTTGTAGAGCCGTTCAAATGATATTTTCTAATTTTCATTATAAAGATGTACGTCACGCTGACTAATAGATTCAATAGAAACTCTTTTTAATTAATATTGATTAATAACTATATTTTCTTAAGCGTTTTAAATAGATAAGAACAGTAAAATATTGTTTAACATCACGTTCATTTAACATTACATTTACAATATACATAAACTTGAATTATAAATACATATATCTTGAATTGTTACTGTTCTTAATCAATATCAATTAAAAAAAGTTTCTATAAAATCGATACAATCGTTACTCTCCCATGGGGGATCGATAGGTAGTATCTAGAAGAGTACGTAAAAAAATTGGCAGGTCTCGGAGACGTTCATGAAGTACTCAATTACAATTGCAAAATTTAACAATATTTTGAAATTGGCTTAGGATTGTGCGAAAACATTCTGAGATATCGTGATGAAATTTTTTTGTATTCTCATTACTATATAAGGTACTCTAAATTAAATTGTCATAATCTAGCTATGATTTGGAAACTTGGAGAAAAAAATCACAAAAATGGCTCGTTTTTAGAGGTCATTTTTTCGTTTATAACTATTTTGCAATAACAATAATCGAGATTAATGTTTCGGAATACTTAATCCTTATGCAAAATTCTATAAAGAAACTTTTTTTCCTCTTCCATTTTACTCCAGGATGGATAGTTTTCATACTATCTCAAAATTAAAAGAGAAAAATGCATATTTTCGAAAAATAAAATATGAAGCCATACTTTTCAGATTTCCGCACATCTCTCATTCGATTTAGAATGATTTTCTGGAGAAGATCCGATAGTTTTTAGAGAGGGTGTATGAAAAGTCGCCGCAAAAACAGATGAGCACTGGGCTAGTAACCTTCCGACATGGGTCCAGCGGAACTGAGCATGAAAAATGATGATAAATTTTTTTTGTATGCATATAATCACTTCTGAATTTTTTACATGGAGTTCAAACATTGTTTAAGGGAATGGCATTGGAATCATTGTTAATTTTCTTTTTTTGATAATCGAGAAAAATCGTTGGAAAAAAAATTAGGAAAAATCCATGCTTTTTCTCAAAAATTCATATCTTTTTGTCCTTCTACTTGAAATTTACAGTGGAAGCGTATCACGTACTGTAGTTCACAATAAAAATAATTTTATAAGGGTCTCCTGGAAAGAAGTTATCCTGAGAAAAAAGATGTTGCGCCGATCAGCACGTATGCACTACTAAACGTTTCGGCGGGGATCGGAGACTATGCGGGCCTACTCCTTGTACCTTCAAACTATAATAAATGTCGCTGACATTAAGGTTTCATCCTTAGAAGGCACATCATTCCGAAGTTAGGCCGGGTCTCCTGGACCCAGTAGGGGGTTGACAAGTTAACAATTTGTTGGGGTGCACAACTTTGTGTCCCCTCTTGGTATCGATGTTTTCGCCGTTGTTTTACTTTCGTCCACAATTCTTCCTTTGTTCTCGGACGGATCCGTAGAGACCCGAGCGATCAGAAGGAGTTCGCGATATTCTACCAGGAATGCATTGGAATGGAGTCAGCTTCGTCACTGAATGGACGCTTGCAGTATAAAAAAATATAGCGAATTCCAGCCACCCATTTCAATCTCGAACGTTCGTCGTACAGCATCGCAGCGATTCCTTCAAGGAGTGGTGCATTCTCTCCACAAAACTGTTCGAGGTTGGCGTAAAAGCCATAATTGTACACGTTTCGATATTACTCAATCTAGCAATCTTTTTTATCAATGCGCTCGTAAAATTCTTTCCTTGGTCGATTAATACTATAAGCGGGGCCCCGTGAACGTACACCATTCGTTTCAAACTGCCGTCGTGATATTGTTCAAAGTTGCGCAGTCTAAGGGTTCCGCAATAAAAAATTATGTTTGTAAACATTGCACCGTCAATATATAAATATTTCCGTTCTTTGTTTCGGGTGGAAGACCTACAATGTCCATCGCTATCTTATCGAAACTCATCCCGGTAGTATTGGTGAGATCCATTGCTGACGAGTACCTTTACGCACCATCTTTTTGTGGTAAACCCAAAATTGCCTCACAATTCTCTCTACTTCGACCTTGATTCCTTCCCATCAAAATTCCTGGTCGATTCGTTCGTAAGTCGTTAGGATTTCTCAACCCTGCATCGGAAATCGTCATCAAGTTCCTACAAATGACTATTTTGATTAGTATACTTTCAAATATCTCTTTTAAGATTCCGGTCACTGAATCCTAGGTCTAGTCGTCAATTCGTGGCGTTTCAGATATTCGTATCGTGTCTAGCTCCATGGTTGAACAAAAATTGAGTAATGACTCAATGATACTCGCTCTTACATCCCTACTGTACCGAACCTACGAACATTGCAAACTCGATTCGAGCGCACATTGAGGACATCATACGATTTCTGGGATTGAGGCCCCTCTTTCATATCATAACTGTATCCAAAACAAAACTAGGATCTAACATACTAGATAATGATCCCATGGTCATGCAAATCAGGCATGACCGTAGCACTAGAGGCGGTGGCGTAGCGCTGTACATCCATCGCATGCTGACTGTGACGGTGCTCTGAACTTCGTTGCGTGACGTGGCTGATGGCAGGGCTCTTCCGAAGTTTCTGTTCTGTGAGGTAAAATCTGGGAGCGGCACCTTCTTTGCTGGTGTGGTCTATCGGCCGCCGCATGCCCCCTTCAAGGAGGGGACTGATTTTATTCCCAGACTCTCACTTCATTTGACAGATTACAGCACCAAAATATTGCTAGGTGATATCAATTCTAACCAGCTGTCTGACTCGTCAGGTGCTTTATTTCTGAGGAATTCCCTCCTGCAGCAATTACTGCGAATCGTACCCCATTCTAATACCTGGCTCGACCTCTGCATTGTCGACAACCTGGATACTGTGATTGACTACTGGAAGACGGAGAAACCATTTATTGACGGTAATAACCTCATTACTGCGATAATTGACATGAAGGTGGGAAGGCCAGAGGAGCGAACCTTTACATACAGAAACTTTAAAGCAATTAAACCTGATGACCTCTGTGACTTTCTCACTGGGTGTGACTAGACGTGGCTAGAAGACATCGACCAAACTACTGAAACTGACGTAAGTAAACTCTAAAAGAATTTTAGTGTGGCTGTTGACAGATTTGCCCCGCATAAAACCCTCAAGGTCAACATCAAAAAGCAGCCATGGTTTGACAGACACCTTGACGGCCTTGGATGCAACAAGACTCGACTCTACAGACGGTTCAAAAGAACGAGACTTGACACTGACCTTCATGCATACAGGCTTGCTCTACTTCATGAAAACATCAAGAACGCCAAACGTGACTTCTTCAAGTGCAGGCTTGTTGGCCTGTCTGGCAGCAGGGAAATATGGAGGGAGCTCAGACATCTTGGAGTGGTTCCTGAGTCCACTAACAACCTTGGGGGGTTTGATGAGGGGGAAATCGACTCCCACTTTGCTCGGATTGCAAATTACCGACTGGCTCCTAACCTTGATGACACACTTGAGCTTGCCGGTGCCGGTGAGCTGTCTGGTAACCCCAGGTTTCATTTCACGTATGTCACCGCAAGTGAGGTGAGGCTTGCTGTTGGTCGGTTACTCTCGCAGTCTGTGGGGGTTGATGGCCTACTTCAGAAGTTCATCTCCAAGGCACTCCCTGCCATCACTCCAATCCTTGTGAATATTTTCGATTCCTCCCTTGCCCAGTCACACTTCCCTTCTCCCTGTAGTTCTCGCCGTTAACAAGATTCCCTCTCTTGGGTCTCTGAGTGATTTCCGTCCTATATCTCTGCTTAATTTTCTTTCTAAAGTCCTTGAGAGACTATTGTATGGGCGTCAGATGGGTTTCAGACATGGACACAGCACTCAGACGGCACTGCTCAGACTTACGGATGATGTCCGTCGGGCCAAGGACGTGCAAAAGCTTACCGCTTTACTCCTGTTTGATTTTAGCAACGCTTTTGATACGGTCTGTCACTCCACACTACTGTGCAAACTATCAAAACTTGGTTTCTTTTTTGCCTCGCTAGAGTGGATTGCCTCTCATCTGATGGGGAGGGAGCAGTGTGTTAAGCGCAAGGATGGAATGTTCACTGATTTTTGTGGCATCAACAGAGGGGTACCCCAGGGATCTGTACTGAGCCCTCTACTGTTTGCCCTCTATATTGGTGACGTTACGCTATGCTTGGGACCTGGCGTGCATTACTTACTATACGCGGACGACCTACAAGTCTACATCCACTGCCACATTGACGACTTTACTACGTACACTCGACTTTTTGAGCGAGGTTGCGGCCAGGATCTTCCACTGGGCATCGCTGAATAAATTGATTTTGAATGCCACTAAGACCAAGGCTATCATTTTCGGCAGTGAGCCATTCATTGCTCGTCTCCCCGTGGAGGTATCACAAAGTAATCGACGGTTCGCCCATTGGACTTGAGTCCTCAGTTAAGAGTCTGGGAGTGATCCTTGACTCCTCCTTCACCAGGAGGGGGCATATAGCCTCGATCGTCAGCAGATCACACCCCTTATGTACCGATTGCACAAGTTCCGGAGTAGTACCAACCACCAGCTTAGATGTCATCTTATCAAGTCACTTCTCTTTCCGATCTAATATTATATTGTGAACCCTCCATAATTCCAAATGTGTTTGAATTGTCGATCTTTGAGGGCCAATCCAGAGTGAAGTGGAAAAAGGAAAATTCACAAAATCCACCACATATTTATTTTATGCGAAGTTTCGCCAGTTCGGTTTACTGGCCTCATCAGGCTAAAAATTTATTACACAAAAAAAACACGTAATAAATAATACAATTTAAGTACAAAATAATCGACGAAGTAACAATAAAATATTCTTTCTCACCATTTTTGAATGAAAATATAATATTACGTTCGGCAGTGGAAGCGGCTGCTTCCACTGCCATTGTCAAACTATCGTGTATAAAGCTAACGTCAGTGGTCTTATATACCATCAGATACATTGGTGTGTTTGTTTTGAAAAATCTTGCTAAGCTTCCGATACGTGTGACTGACTTGTTGTGTGTCTTCCTTCCTATTAAGTGTGTGTTGGTACATATTGATGTGGAGCATTTCAGAAATAAGTCGTTTCTTATAATTTGCTTTGCGGTCTAAAATTTTAACGTTATTCCAATCAAATGTGTGTGTACTATTTTCTATTAAATGCAAAGGGACCGGAAGTGGTTTATCAGTAATTTTTTTATGTTCTGTGATTCTATCTTTTGATTTTCTCTTCGTCTCGCCAATATAACATGCCGAACAGTCGTTGCAAGTCGGGACAAAAGTGTATAAAACCACCAATCACTCGCGTGAATAATAGTTTCGAATTTAGATAGCAAATTTCAAATATACATGTCCCAGCTGATTACGTATTACTTCCACTTGTCGTCAGCTCGTTGTTTACAAAAATACTGTGTGATTTAGTTTTGGACAGCTTAGATAAAAGATTCTCACATATACACAGTACGAGTAAAATACCGTTTGATGAAATTATTAAAATCACCCAATATCTTTTTGATAACACATTTTTTGCCTTTGACAATAAATATTATATACAAATTTGTGGCACACCCATGGGCTCTCCTATTTCCCCATTGTTTGCAGACCTTGTCATGGACGATTTAGAAATAGAATGTTTGAACGAATTAAAATGAGTATATAACTGTGAACCGCTAATTTACAAGAGATATGTTGATGACACCTTTTTATGTGTAAAAAAGAACATGTTGAGATAGTTATTAAAGTTTTCAATGAATACAATAAAAATTTAAAATTCACTCATGAATTAGAAGAAAATAATTCTATAAATTCCTTAGATACAACAATTATTAGAACCAACAATAAATTAGTCACTAACTGGTATCAAAAACCAACATGCTCTGGTAGATTGTTAAATTTCAATTCAAATCATACAATTCAACAAAAACGTAACATCAATTCCAATTTCATAGATAGATCAGTTTTACTTTCAGATAAAAGATTCCATAACGACAATATTAATAAAGTTGAAAGAATATTATTGGAGTACGATTACCCACAGAAATTCATAGAATCATGTGTAAATGACGACTTCGTTCAATTAGATTCTCTAGAAAGAAAAATAATTCAGATAAAAAAAGTCCCCTTAGTACTTTGGCAATACCTTTTCAAGATACATTCTACAATAAAGTATCCGGCTCCCTTAAAAAATTAAACATTAGAACAGTTCCTTTAGTCAATCATAATCTTACAAACATAATAAAATTAGGCAAAGATAAAACAGATATTTTAGATCAAACTGAGGTAGTTTATAAATTTAATTGCAACGACTGTTCGGCATGTTATATTGGCAAGACGAAGAGAAAATCAAAAGATAGAATCACAGAACATAAAAAAATTACTGATAAACCACTTCCGGTCCCTTTGCATTTAATAGAAAATAGTACACACACATTTGATTGGAATAACGTTAAAATTTTAGACCGCGAAGCGAATTATAAGAAACGACTTATTTCGGAAATGCTCCACATCAATATGTACCAACACACACTTAATAGGAAGGAAGACACACAACAACTCAGTCACACGTATAGGAAGCTTAGCAAGATTTTTCAAAACAAACACACCAATGTATCTGATGGTATATAAGACCTCTGACGCTATCTTTATACACAATAAATGCAGCCGCTTCCACTGCCGAACGTAATATTATATTTTCATTCAAAACTGGTGAGAAAGAATATTTTATTGTTACTTCGTCGATTGTTTTGTTCCTAAACTGTATTATTTATTACGTGTTTTTTGTGTAATAAATTGTTAGCCTGATGAGGCCAGTAAACCTAACTGGCGAAACGTCGCATAAAATAAATATGTGGTGGATTTTGTGAATTTTCCTTTGTCCACTTCACTCTGGATTGGCCCTCAAAGATCGACAATTTACACACATTTCTCTTTCTGATCATTGACTATTGCTCCACTGTGTGCTGCGATCTCTCTGAGGAACGGAACCAGGCCCTGCAGCGCCTTGTTAATACTGGGATTATGTATATCTATGGTGTGACGAGGAGTGAACATATCTTTCCCTACAGGGGGGAGTTAAACTGGCTTGAGACATCGACCTTAGCTTGTTGTCCTCAACTTCCGTAAGGAGTTTCTCTGGATGTCGTTTCATGTCAGTGCATCCTATCTATGGAACTCTCTCCCCTATTTTACTTTTTGTCCTTGAAAATCGTAGGCACTAGGCCATAACTCTTTTTTTTTTCTTATGAAGTTGATAGGCCCTAAGCCAAAAATTTAATTTTTAGTCTTTAGAATCGTAGGCACTAGGCCATAAGTTTTTTTCTCACTAAAAATTCGATAGGCCCGAAGCCAAAGTTCTAATTTTTTTTTTTTGAAATCATAGGCACCAAGCCATAGTTTTGTTTTTTTTTCATTTATAAAATAACCAGGCTCTAAGCCAATAGATAGATTTTTTTTTATAGAAATCGCCAGGCCCTAAGCCGTTTACTTTTGTTCGATGTAGGAGGTTGTGATTACCATAATGGAATAGATCAGGCATTGAGCCATATATTTTTTTTTCTCTTTTCCTTTTGTACTAGATCCAAATATTAATCAGGCCTTGAGCCGTAAATTAAGTTGATTATAATATCCGATATATAGTTGTAAAACCTCTATTGTGATGAAAAGGACAAACTAGTCCAAAAACCATGTACAAGGCTTCAAGCCAAACCATCATATTACTGCGCTGTGATCTAGATTTGAATGTGACCAAAAGTAGCCACAATCACTGTCAAATAGGCGAAGGCTGTGAGTGAAGAGTGGACGAATGCATTTCGATAACTAGCAATAAGCAAAAGTATTACGCGACTGATGTAAAATTGACTAAGCGTCGTGGAACCAAAAGTATTGTTTTAGTAGCGACAGGCTCGTTAGCCAATGAGTCATTAAGTTAAGAACAGAGAGAGCGTGGAATAATTGGCCCATTATTACCCAAATGCCCCGCAAGAATATTTATCTTTAGTCTCTCTTCTTTACACCTTCTTTTTCCCTCTTTTATATCAATCACATTTACATTTTTCTACATTTAAATAAATATAATTCAATGAAAATAAGAGTTTGATTCATCTACACAAAAATAGCACGCATTAGAACGTGCTGAAATCCCTTAAATTCATCCCAATCTATGATACACTGAGAGAGATGAACGCATCGGAGCGGTACGCCAACCGGCTATACCACGCCTGGGGGAAAGGTGTCACGGGCGGATAATTACATTGCCAGGCCCTGTGATATCTCTCTCTACAATATTATATTGTTTGTAAATATTAGTCATGTTTCAGCGTCCAGCGAGAAAGCCAGCGCTGCCGACAAGGTAAGAGAGAGAGAGAGAGACCGCGTTGCGAACGAGATTCAATCCTCGCGCCGCGTGACGTCAGCCGAAGACGGCCGAAGTGAGCTCGGCCGGCCGAGCGCGTGGCAGAAGTATTTAGTTTATTGCCGGCCCTCGTGCGCGATACCACGTGCCCTCGAGACCACGAGACCGCCCGGGCTATCGCGACCACGAGGACATCAGCGGACCGTTCCCCCATGACATCCCACTCGCTACCGCACGCCGAGGCCGAGTCGAGGACGAGCATCACCTAGCGCCGGAGCACATCGCCGAGTAAGTGCCGCACGATCGCCATCTCTCTCTCTCTCCCTCTCTCCTCTCTCTTCAAATCTACATTCACTGTCACCTAGATGACCTATTACGTACGCTCGACATGCTGGGGGAGGTCGCCGCAAGGATCGCTCAATGGGCCCTGACAAACAAACTTGTCCTTAAAGCGGCTAAAACTGAGGCTATTGTTTTCGGAAGCGAGCATTTCATTGCTCGGCTTCCCGCGGATGCATCGGCCCGACTTGTCATTAATGGTTCGACTATCAAACTCGAGTCATCGGTGAAGAGCTTGGGAGTGATCCTCGACTCTATCTTTTCATGGAGAGAGCATGTTGCTTCGATTACTGCCAGATCCCATGCCCTAATGTACCGCCTACATAAATTCCGTAGGAGTACGAACCAGAAGTTCAGGTGTCACCTCATCAAATCGCTCCTCTTCCCCATCATTGACTACTGTTCTGCTTTGTACTGCGATCTCTCTGGGGAGAGAAACCTGGTTCTCCAACGGCTTATTAATACTGGCATAAGATACGTCTATGGGGTGAGAAGGAGTGAGCATATCTCTCCCTACAGGGAGGAGCTAAACTGGCTAATGACATCTACTCGGCGCAGCTATTTCATGGCCTGCATGGTGTATAAGATCCTCAGGTATGGCAGCTCGTCGTATCTCGCTGAGTATTTCCTCATGAATACCAGTGCTCGTCCCTGTAGGGGTGGATATCGACTGCAGCTGGTTGTTCCCAGCTACCGCCAGGATTTCCTAAGCAGGTCGTTTCATGTCAGTGCAACATATCTCTAGAACTCGCTCCCCGCTATTATAACTAATGCCTCATCTCTCCTTGTTTTCAAAAAACTCTTATTTCTTCACCTCCTTGCCTGCGACCGTGGGGAGAGCTTGCACTGCTCTTAAATCATTAAATCAATAAATCATTTCTTTTAAATCATTTTTTTGAGTTTTCTTTTTCTATACCTCACGTAATTCGAACTAAGCCAACCAGATTCATACTGTTAAGTTAGATATAAGTAATCATATGTACTACTGATTATATTGTACAACATAATGTACAGAAAATAAAACCAATCTAATCTAATCTAATCTAATCTCCCGGCCAACACGCGTTCACGCTCTCTCTCGCTCCGGCCC
This sequence comes from Aphelinus atriplicis, assembly GCA_020882685.1. Taxonomy (NCBI): domain Eukaryota; kingdom Metazoa; phylum Arthropoda; class Insecta; order Hymenoptera; family Aphelinidae; genus Aphelinus; species Aphelinus atriplicis. The sequence goes on along the minus strand of JAJGQD010000022.1, from coordinate 641,622 downwards.
GCGAGACGCGACCCAAGGCTTGACGCCTCTGTGTAGTATCTTCCCCGTTTAGATTAATTGAATAAATATTGTGTTCGTCAGAACCGTTTTGTCTTTTATTTGCCACACTGTTTCCGCTCAAGATCCTACTCCCGCGCACAGGAGCCTCACCACCTCGTGCGCGCACTTCATACATTTGTTATCATGCTCTAGGCCCTATGGCCATTATATTAATTCCTTATTAATAAATACGGTGGTGATAACGGATTTGCAGAAATGACTTTTATCCCAATTGATAATAAGTCCTGCTTTTAAAATTTTCTGCAACACGTGCTCTAACGAGCGCAGGTGCTCCTCGAAACTGTCAGTAACGATGATGATGTCGTCGAGGTATGCGAACGCGTAAAGCTCGAGTTCAGGCCCAATGAGGCTGTCGATTAATTCCTGGAACGTCGCGGGCCCGCCGATTACCCCGTACGGCATCCTCGTGAACTGGAACAGACCTAAGCCTGGTACCGTAAAGGCTGTTAAATGTTTCGAGTTCGCTGCCATTTTAATCTGGTGATAGGCACTTTTCAAGTCGATGGTCGAGATATATTTTGCCCCTTTTAGCTTCCGTAGGATCGAATCCATTCTGGGAAGCGGGTAGGCGCTCGGACGTGTCACTGCATTAACTTTTCTATAGTCTATGCACATCCGATACTCGCCGTTGGACTTCTTGACCATGACAACCGGACTTGACCAGCTGCTGTTGGAAGGCTCCTTGCACTGTCGGTGCATCTCTTCTTCCAAGACTTTGGACACGGGGTAGTATTTTTGTTCGATAGGCTTGCACGACTGTATTCCGATCTCATGCTCGATGAGGTCGGTGCAGCCTATTTTTTGCCGTTGACAAAATGGTACTTCCCGATGAGAGTCGCGAGCTCTCTGTCCTCCATCTCGGTTAGATCTGCGATGCCGATCGATGCAAGGTGCGGTGTGCTAGCGGATAGCGCCGCTAATTCGAAAGGGATGGGATCAGGATCGCCGACTATGGACATCTCCTTGTTCCATGGGTCCAGTTTCGCGTTGAACATCTGGGTGAAATCGGATCCGAGTAGAATGTCATACTGGCATCGCTCGAGGATCAAGATTGGCATGTCGTGCACTACATTGCCTATCTTGATCGGCAGCACCAGTTGTGCCATGATCCTGGCTGGATCACCCGCGGCTTGTTTTGCCAGCGGTCCAGTGTACTCGTGAATTTCCGCCCCGATTTCAGTCGCGATCTGCAATCCCATGGGACCCATAAAAGTCCGTGACGCTCCCGGATCGTCCATCCCTCGCATATAGCCACCCACGTTCACCCTGTTGATCCAAAAGCGTCCGTGAGGCGGCAGCGGTCTTGAAAGATCGTTGGGCATGATCGCTCCTTCCTCGGTAGCCGTGTACAGTAGGGGTCCAACGACAGTCCCTTCAGGGTACATTGGTTCAGTCTCCGAGATTTCAGCGATGTGACAGGGAGCAACAGCGATTTCTTTTAGGCTGTGCTCCCTTGGCCGTTTCCCGGAGCGTAGTGTTTTCCACACTCGGGGCACTTACGGACCGTGTACCCTTTCCAGGCGCAATGCCAGCAGCATTTGCTGTTATTCGGGCCTGGTGGTTTATCCTTGTTCCGCTCATCCTTTGGCGGTAGAGGTGTTATCAAAACGCTGCTCCGAGGACTCGGTTTTCGTTTGGAGCCCGCGGACTTGGAAGTTTGCGTGGCAGGGCCTGGTTGCGGGGCTGAGTTGGCTGGGCTGTTAGGGCCTGTCGATTCCAGTCTCTTTTCCTGGTCGCTGATTTGGCGCCCGACCACTCTTCCTACCAACTCAATGATCTCATTCATCGAGGGTGCAGCTTTTTGTATTTCAACGGCAGCCACGTTCGGTTTGGCCGGTGGCTTCCTCCCTTCCCTGCGTACGTCAGTATCCTCGAACGCTGTTTCTGGGAGGAGGCTCATTGCCGGCGGCGGAGGCGGTTGGTAGTATTTCTCTGCCTGGATCAGGTACTCTGCCTCCCTTGCATGGCATACCAGTGAGTCGACGTCCGCAATTGTCTCGCGCTTGATGTGCCTCTGTATCGCCGGTAGTAGAGTGGCGTACAGAAGGTCAATCTGTTGCGGCAAGGGCCAGGCGGGCTGCATTTTACTCAGGATTGTCAAGAGACAGATGATGTAGTCCCTGACTGGTTCGTTGAGGTGTTTTTTTCTTTTTTTCTATCAACACCGTAGACGAGGCGCGCCGAGTTGCAAAAGTCTTGCCAGCTGCGCCATCGGTGCTGCGTCTGGCGGTACCAATGTAGCGCTACTCCTGACAAATTCTGTCATTCCGTTAATCAACTCTGTGTCTGACAGGTTGGATGACCTGTTGCACTCTTCTACCCTTTGCAGGAACTCCTCGATGCTAGTCGTCTTTGCTTGGTCCAAGAATTTTATTTTCCAGGACCTGACGATTTTCCCTACGTCTATGATCGAGTTATTGAGATTACTTCGGCGTCCCGTTGTTCCATTATTGGCCGACTCTCGCCCAGTATACAGACTGTGCGCCCCCTTCCCCAAATTGGGTAAATCGGGCCTTGAGGGCTTGGCAGCGAATACTGGTTGTTTTGCGCCGTCGCTGTCGGAATTGTTGTCTGGACTTGTTCATTTTTCCGATAGTAATTGATATCGTAGGTGTCCTGCATGTTTACTCTTCTTGCGGGTGCCGTCTCATTTTGCGTCGAGTTCGGTAGCGCATCAGGGTTTGAGTTTATGCCTGTCAGCACCGTTGATATGTCCGGGTGTCCGTCTGCCGACGCTTCGTTGCGGGCTTGCGCATTCTGCATCCTCGTGCTACTTATGAGTCTGCGTTCTCTTAAGAGCTCATCTCTTACCCTCTCGCATTCCCGCCGAGCTTCCTGGAGTTTTGTCATTTCTACGACTATCCTCCTATCCATCCATTCGCTAGTACCGTCTGGGTACGTTACGTGTACCTGTTGTTGCTCTCTTGCGGTCGGTCTAATCGGCGCTGACGTTGTCGTAGTTGTGGGTGTGTGTGTGTTAGTGGTCTCTGTTACGATTTTATCCTGGAGCGTTATGGGGGTGTTAGTTGCGTCTGTTATCAGGAATCCTGAGGTGTCCGCGATTGTTGGATTCAGCGTTGAATGTGTGCTGTTCGCTGTGATTTCAGTTTCCGCTAGTGTCGTACGCTCTAACCTACTTCGCTGTATGCGGGCTACCGTTTCATTCAGCGTCGTGGGGCAGAAGTTTGCCATGTACTGCGTATATTCAATTAGCAGGTTTTCCCTGTGTTCGAACAACTCCTGGTCTATCGCCAGTTCTGGACGCTGTATGAAATCGGTCGTCTCGTAGTCCCCGTTTAGCCGTCGCATTAGTTTGATTATGTTCGCGGCTGCTGAATTGCTCATTTGCAGATCCAGCTTTTTCATCGCATCGTCCAGCTCCGCATCTGTTAAATTCTCCAACCATTTCGTCAGGTCGATGCTGTAGTTTGATGCCATCTTGCTTGTGGGTGGATGTGTATCGGGATGTGTACACTTATGACTACTTATTAATTACCGCAAATTTAGATAACGCTCTGTACTCTTTCACGCTATGCACTCTTTCACACACACACACACACACAGTCTCTTGGTTACAGACGGGAAATGCCAAAGGTCGGTGTTTGCGCTAATATCGAATAGATATTATATTATCGCACTTATTCTAAAATTATTGCAGTTTGAAGTTTACGTCAGTCTTTATTATTCCTTGTAATGCTTGGAACGTCAGTTCCACAGATCTTAGTGTGATTGTAGTATAGTTCCCGGAGGAGATTTTATTTCGCCAGAAACAATTCTAAGTTTAAAAAAAAAACTCCAAACGAGAATTTACTTCGTTAGAACTAATTTGAATTTTTAAAGAAAAACACTCGAAAAGGGTTTTACGTTCGACGTGGAGATCCCGAAATTAACGAAGTGATTTACCAAAATCAATCTTCTTTCGTCAAAAAAAAGATTTACCAATTTCGAAAAATAAAAATCTGGTTCGTCATCAAAACTTTCAATTTTAAAAAGAAAACTGATGTTGGAAAACTTTATTCCGTTGGAAACACAAACCCTCAATTCTGAAGAAAAAGGAATCGATTTTCAAAGTTTTATTTCACTATAAACATTTCCGATTTTCGGGACAAAAATCAATTTTCAAAAATTTTATTCCGTTCGGGAAATTTTGAATTCTTGAAAAAGAAACAATTTCCAAAAAATTTTATTCCGTTAGAAAAAAAGTCTCGAAGGGAGAAAAAAAATAATAATTTTATTATAAGGAAGTTTTTGTTCCGTTGGAAACAATTCAGATTTTTTTGAAGAAGAAAAATTTCATCCTCGGGGAAACAGTCGTCTCTGAAAAGTTTTATCTCCTTTAACAAAAATTCGATTTTTAAAGGTTTATTTCGCTAGGAAAAAAAAATTTGAAATTGTGGAAAAACTAATTCTTAAAAAAGAAATTCGTCCAAGAAAAAAAATTCGATTACCTTTAATCAAGCTTATTTTATTGCGAAAGAGAGACAACGAGAATTATTATATTCCAAAGAGGCGTTTAAATTCACTTTGAAACTGCATGAGTTCATGCCTACCCTCGCTTAACTATTCGCTGAATATATATATATATATATATATATATATATATATATATATATATATATATATGTATGAATCTCGCTCGCCACGAATATTAGGATACATTCGGCGCTGTAATTCCTCGTTATTGCCTCTTCCTGTCAGAGGTTATTCTGCTCCGATGATTCTTCAACGAGTATCTTGCTCGTGTCACTTCGCGGCAAATACCTCAGCGCCATGCGCTGCCGTTGCTACGCCGGACGCTATCAGTTAACACGAGGCGAGGAATAAAAGATGGCCGCCGGATTTTAGAGGGAACAGGTTTACCTGTTGCGCTTTCGCTTTGGGATTTTAACTAATTATTTTGCCACACTATTCCAGCACCACGATTGCTGGGCGCCAGTTATCACCGCCGTATTAATTAATAAAGAATTAATATAATGGCCATAGGGCCTAGAGCATGATAACAAATGTATGAAGTGCGCGCACGAGGTGGTGAGGCTCGTGTGCGCGGGAGTAGGATCTTGAGCGGGAACAGTGTGGCAAATAAAAGACAAAACGGTTCTGACAAACACAACATTTATTCAATTAATCTAAACGGGGAAGATACTACACAGAGGCGTCGAGCCTCGGGTCGCGTCTCGCGGGCCGGAGCGAGAGAGAGCATGAACGCGTGTTGGCCGGGAAAGAGAGACATGGCGATCGTGCGGCACTTACTCGGCGATCTCCTCCGGCGCTAGGCGATGCTCGTCCTCGATTCGGCCTCGGCGTGCGGTAGCGAGTGGGATGTCGTCGGGGAACGGTCCGCTGATGTCCTCGTGGTCGCGATAGCCCGGGCGGTCTCGTGGTCTCGAGGGTACGTGGTATCGCGCACGAGGGCCGGCAATAAACTAAATACTTCCGCCGCGCGCTCGGCCAGCCGAGCTCACTTCGGCCGTCTTCGGCTGACGTCACGCGGCGCGAGGATTGAATCTCGTTTGCGACGCGGTCTCTCTCTTACCTTGTCGGCAGCGCTGGCTCTCTAGCTGGACGCTGAAACATGACTAATATTTACAAACAATATAATATTGTAGAGAGAAATATCACAGGGCCTGGCATTGTAATTGTCCGCCCGTGACAAATATATATATATATATATATATATATATATATATATATATATATATATATATATATATATATATATATATATATATATATATATATATATACCAATTTTATTCCAATGCCAAATTGATGATCCCTTCAGGCCTATATAGGCTGTAACCAATGATTGAAATATCGTGCCAAATTGACTGCACGTGTAGTGCATTTGGCTCTTCTGCGTTTTTTTTTTAACTAGTGCATCTTCAACTCGCTTCGCGCGCCTTTATTTTGGTTCCGCATCATATATGCTTCAATCCAAAATCTCGAATTTGCAGTTTAGCCTGGACGCAAAGAGCGAGTCTGCACGATGCACTAGATCCTTCTCCGAAGTCTCCTATCTCAACCCTAACCATATCATAGAGACATCTCTGTAGTCTGTACTCTACCTATAGTCTCTATATTGACTCTATACACTACACACATGTCACATGATTTGGTCTTAGCCAATCAAATCATCGGAAGCGAGGCTTCACATCACTTTTTTAAGGAAGGATCTTCGATAAGTTAAAGTGGTCGGATGATTAATATGGAGATGGCTTGTGATAGATATTGAGCTAAGCTTCACGATACTGTTCGCAAAATTTCAAAGTTCCAAGTCTATCACAGTCGGTAACTATCATAAATATACGTATACAATTTTGTCAGAATCTAAATGATATGGACATCGCCAGTGGTGGGTACAATTTCCACCAATAATTTGCTCACGTCTAAATTTATTCTGGCATTACTCATTCGTTCAGATGTCCATTCACATTCTTGATCATCAACAATTTGAAAATCTTCATCGTAATTATCATTCGCTGAATTCATTTTGTTCATTCACATTCAATTGATCGAGCATTGAATGCAATTCGTCTTCATCAGTTTCTTTGAACTCATCATTACCTGAACTACTTCTTCTCTCACTCAAGGCATCATCTGCTCTTTAATTCTCAGCCATGTTGACAGCATTAGCCAATTTCTGTTCCTTTATTGGATGTTTCTTCGTTAATTGTTTTTTTTCACCTCTTGAGCTTCCAAAATGTAGTCTGGATCTCGAATTGCCATGTTTCTCAGATAACAAGTATCTACGATTTTAGGAAGTGAACAATTCATGTAGAAGCTAACTAATTTTGATTTCAACTCGTTTTTCTAAAAATTTTCATTACGATGAACTTTAGTATGATACAAACTGTTGCCTGTATATATTGCCAAATTACCCCATTGTCTTCGTGTGATGTGGAGTTGCCCTTGAGTTTGAAAATGATATCCATGATTCTGTTCCATCAAATGAGTTTTAGAATTAATCAAGTTTTTATAATTGTTCAGCTTCGTGAGAGTATCTTTTGCTTCCATCTGAAAACCTGTGTAAGGACATTTGATTTCCACAGTACCGTCTTCGTCGATAAGTGCATCAGGTGAAGCTCCTCATTCAGTTTTCTTGCCGGAGCAGTACTGAGGCAATTAGCTCTAACGTCGAATATCAAGTTTGCAGAAAAGTCGAATGAGCGTGTCAGAATAAATTGAGAAAAATAGTTCAGATCAGCTGTAGTTTGTAAAAATTTCAAAATTATCACCGGCAATATACATGAACTGTATATGAGTTTTCTTTTATTTGTTAACTAATTATTACAAATTTCCATTATATGTATTTTATTACGTCGGGAGATTCTGGGGTATGCGATATGTGTCTTTTTTCGCGGACAGATTGAGTTGGAACAATGGAACATATGTTTTTCGCGTTCACATCGTTATATTAATGGATTCAAGATAGACTCTATCCATTCCTGTTTCTGAAGATTTTTCAAGCTTAGAATTGAAAATTTTATTTTTAATAGTTTAAATGCTTGAAAATGTCTGTTGGATATCTCGAATATATTCATTTCATAGTCAAGTTGCATATCATTCGAGAGAGAGCAAAATTCTAAGGGTGACGTATATTCGCCAAATTCCAATCAGTGGCCCAGTTGAAGTATGATTCAATCGATGATTGAAAATCTATCTAGGCCTTAGGCCTTATGCACGCATGAAATTCGTCAACAGTGTCGGAGAACGGCTCAGTTCAAGTCATGAATATTTTTATGGCCCTTGCTATAAGCTGTATACCTACCACGACCTCCTCGCTCGCGCGGACACTTACTCGCTGCTCTCTTGGCATAAAGAAAATTATTCCAATCATACAAAATAATTCATCCTAATGATTGTCAACTTGCAAAGAGTTCCACGTGCAAATAATTGCACTTGAAATACTGAGCAAAACCGCGAAGGGAGATGCTACGGTGCATGTATACATGGCAGAAAAGAGAATATTCAATGTATTGTGAGGAATTAAAATGATAACATCTTAGTTACCAGCTATTCAAGTACTCAATATTTCCGAGTACTTGAATCGCTTGAGCAAAATAATTATACTGTCGTTGATCATTGAGAAAGACCGCATCACTTAGAATCACTTTGATTATATTGGGCTTATCAATTTTACACAGTAAATCGTCAAGTCGCAGAAATTTATATGAATTGTTATCCTCTTTCACGCCACCCGTAGCTGAGGTGAAGGTGAGGCAAATTCCGAAATATGAGAAAAGCTAGCAGAGTATCGAAGATGCTTCGCCGTGAGAGGGCCAATAAACACCGATTCAGGGGATCGGGCCTTCAGTGATTGAACAGACATTTCCAAATTTCTTTTTGCATGAAAAAATTTAGTCTCGTAAGAATTTATTCAATACTATCTTATATGCAATTGACTGGGCTGAAATTGAAGACATTTTCGAAATTCTTTCTACTTGAAGAAATTGAGTAGAATAAAGGTTTATCCAACTACGAACCACAGGATACGGAACATACTTGTCGTCCACGTATACCTTTTTCAAAGGTTCATTTTTTACTATAAAAAAGAAGATTGCTCGAGGAGTATTTTGATTGATTTTAACCATTTATAATTTGTCTACTAAACTTATACAAAATTATATGAGTTAAGTACTTGACATGGATTTGTGATTTTTTTTCATTGATCTGTGCTAATAACGGATGCCACACGGGTGGCCGGACATGGAGCACGCGAGCGGCGCAGCTCCCCCGCAAACGCGTCGCATACTTACATCTATTTTCGAAGAACAGCATTTCATAGAACGATCCAACCACGCAGGATCGAGTGTTAAATATAGGATTTGGTAACATAATAAAGTTTAGTGCTAGTGCACATGAAGTGGGTTTATTAACAACACCCCCCCTCCACACCAAACATGCATCCGGAACCAACACGAGTATACGGCCCAGCGCGCCACGGACTACTCGGCTGCCACGCTGCCAAGCTCCAGCCAAGGACAACCAGGCGCCGGACGGATTAGGAATATGTAAGTGACCGAGCGGTCTTACACACGGATAACGGATCGCGACACCTTCCAATAGCAAACATTCCAACCAATATAGGGGTATTTCGCCCAACCGCTCCTCTAAGTAACAGTCGGGCCTTCACAGCGTATATCATATTCATAAATGCGTATTTATGAATTATATTTCTATACGTACTCGATATTACTTTATATGAAATTAATCAGTTTGAAATCCGTAACAAAGAAACATGAAGCGGAAAAAAGTCTTCATATTCTGTAATTATTATCTTAGATGCATTGGAATAGAAAAAGATTGTAAAGACATCTTGCCATTTTTACCCGCTCAAAAAATTTAGTCGATTAAGCATTTATTCAACAACGAACCACAGAATACGGAACATACTAGTCTTCAACGTGAACCTATTACAAAGGTAAATTTTTAATCATGAAAAAGAAATCTGCTCATGGTGTATTCTATCTTATTCAAACCATTTATATATACATTTATATATACATTTGATAACAGGTCGTGCAACAATTGCTCTAAGGTATACTTTGAAACAATATTAGTTCTGTATAGGGTATTCACTGGATACTTGTCAGTTGATGCTATTCCATCTTATTCAAACAATTTCTATAATTTTGGTACTATACCTTAAAAAAAATATATTAGTGAAATACTTTACGTGGATTTGTTATTTGAGTACTTTCTCATTTTAAGAAATTGTTCTGGATTAAAATTTGATAACAGCTACGAGAATTAAGTATGTATTTAAAAGTATTCATTCTGCAGTAGGATTATCATACTAGTTAGATACTTGTCATTTAATGCTTTCTCGTATTACCATTGACAAAATCCATCTGGAATGTATAACTAGATTTCATATAGCGTTATATGCAATTTATTATACTAATTACAACTAAAATGAAACGATATTGCTTTGATAATATATACAGATAGAAGATTAGCGAACCTTTCTGAAGAAAGGTACAACTAGTTTACGAGTAAAGAATGGTTTTATGGGAGGTATATATCGGATACCAGAGCTACCTACATCGGGGCATGATGAAGTACAGAAATGCACTTATATTAGTCCTTTTGAAATCGAGTACATTTCATCCTTCTTGTCCCTTTAAATTATTTTCATAAATTCATATATATATATATATATGATATGTTCTGTAATTCTATCCTCAGTATTTAGGTACACATTCTTATTGTATTGGACTCGTGTCAAATTATATTTTTTCACTAGAATACATCGATTCATCTTGGACCAGAACTAACCAAATCTGAGCAAGTAAAAGTGTAGAAACCAGTTCATATTTGTCCTGGCAAGTTCAAGTACATTTCAACCTTCGTCTGAAAGCTGTAACTTTTATTGGGAAGGTTCTATCCAATTTGAAATGTACGCATTAAAATACTATGATTTGACATAGAATTCCAAAACGCGTCATAGAGCCTGTGAAGTTATCATCAGGGTTATTATAGGAAGTGAACGCACTTGGTTTGACAATGATTACTATCATATGTTTCATAGATCGAACTTTACTTTCTACCCATGTTATGCTCATTGGCAGACTGATTTTGAAGTACAACCCATGTCTTGATATACTTTTGTTAACCGGCCAATATCACTTTAAGATCACGGCATATTGTTCAAAAAAGTGTACTCCAGTATGGAATGACCATACAGGAGACTGAGATGAAACGCAAATGGGCGGGCTTGTATATATAGACGGTAGAGCGCTAACTCTCTTGCGAGAGAGCGCCGCACTATATCTTATACACGTGCGATTCAACGCCTCGCCATCTACAGGCGCGCCATCGTACTTGGTCGGTTACTCGAAAATGATCTTATACTCGTCAATTGTATGAACCTGATTGAAAATTGAATCAAATCATACTGTAATTGCATTGAAAAAAAGAATGTTATTATGATCATTTAATTTTATAAGAACACGGAAGAAACTGTTGAAAAACTAATAAAAACAATTCAAATTGAAGTTTGGCGCATTCCAATTGTAATCATAAAATGAAACGCAACTGAATGCAGGTTTTGCTGGTAACCATTGCAAAACTGCAGGACAGAGGTTTAAAAAAAAAAATTTCTAGGTGCGAGGTTAAACCGCAAACGAGCTGTATATAATGGCTTGTCGCGTCCCCTCGCTTGCTGCGCATACTTGTCGTCGGTGGCGCTGACGCGCCACCTGATATTATAGTCTTCATCTAAAATTATCTAAAATAATTTGTCAGCATGTCAGAGGTGAATATAGTTTCATAAGGCCATCGAAATCAAGCATTAAAAATTTCATAAACATGCGATGATAATATATGCTCAAATGTAGCCTTCTCTTTCAATAGAAATTTATTATAATTAATATATCAACATACAAATACAATGCACTATTCGCAGTTCAGTTCAAACTATCGTAGATGAGTGTGAATTGTAATGAATTTTTATTGAAGATCACATAATGATTCACCAAATACTGAATTTCAAGTATTGCTAGAGGTGATCATGAGCTAGTATGGTCAACAACAATTAGTCTCGAGTTTCACTTTTCATCTCCAAATTGTAGAATATTGAAATCACCGATAGTCAATGAAGTGTCAATGAAGCTAACACTACATGGCATGAGTATACATCTCCTCATGTAAAGTTGTGTAGCTTCATCATAAACTGCTTTTCATCATAGCTGTTTTACACACTTCCAACTCTCCCCCATTCTCTCACCTTGTCAATATATTTTCATTCTATACTTTCACAGTAGTCTGTGAAAAATAAATTGTCATATCCATGAATCATGAGCTGAGGGATGATAAGCTAGTAAAGTCAACAATTGTCTCAAGTTACACTAGTTATCTTTGAATTGTCGAATACAGGAATCACCGGTAGAAGTGTCAATAAAGCTAACATTCATATTATATCTAGACGTCTCCTCCTGTAAAGTTATGAAACTCCATCACAAGCTGCTTTTTATCTTAGCTGTCCTTTACATATAACTTTTCATATTTTTTCACTATGCCATAATATTTATCTAGTCTTTACACTAGGTATTGAAGATTATAAAATATTTTCACACTAATCCATAAATCATAAGCTGGGGGATAATGAACTGGTAAAGTCAACTATCTTCCATCACATTGATCATCGTGAGATTGTTGAATACTCAAATCACTGATACGGGTTTCATTGAAGCAATCACTACATGGCATGTCTAGACGTCTCCTCCTGTAAAGTTGTGAAGTTTCATGCTAAGCTGCTTTCCATCATCTCTCCATACAATAGTCATGCTTCGATTCCCTTACGCGCCGATACCCCATCACAAGTCACAATTATCGAATGTGACCCTGACATCCAGCTTACCGAGACTAACGGTGACTAACTCACCACAAAAGAGTTCTCCAGTCATCATTTTTTATTTCCCTCCATTATTTCGTTCTTATTCAACAATAAATCTTTCCGTGAATTACTTTGTTTCTGTTAATGTGCACTCAGTTCAAATTCGGAGACCGAGTGTGTTTAGCTACTTCCCTTAAAGGAATTCGCTATGATGACGAAACTTTGCTGAGGCTTGCATGCCGATGAAGTGAGTAATATTCTGAGCGAATCCCGAATAAAACGAAATTATTGCATGTCTCTTGTTACTGAACAGTAGAGCCTCGCGTTCCAAGTTCTTTTCTTTTCTCGAATGATTTGAAAATTCTTCAGTTTTGAGCGACCCCGAATCCCACGTCCATTTTTCATCCCGTTCTACGGTGAGCATTTATGCTCCTCCTATCCACAACTAACAAACAACAAAAAATGTTCGTCGCAATTGACTGTACAATATAATGTGCATCAGAATGACCATCATACAGTTGGTCATTCTGATGCACATTATATTGTAAAAAATGCTTCTCAATACCGATCAATCAAATTCAAATCAATAAATTCATTCTCCGAATTTTAGTTGATTTGAAAGAACATATCATACAGTTATGTTCTTTCAAATCAACTAAAATTCGGAGAATGAATTTATTGATTTGAATTTGATTGATCGGTATTGAGAAGCATTTTTTCAACAGTAGACATTAATCGATTTCAATAATATATTATCGATATATCAATAATCGAAAAGAATCAGAAACTGTTTTGAATTTATTCCAACTGTTATTGTTATAGTCTGCCTCGTCGAAAATATTCGTACAGAAATCCATATGAAAATCCATACGGAAATCATCACAGAAATCCGTCCAAATACGCCGTATGTATATCCATACTGATTTTTGTACGGATTCCTGTAGGGTAATTTTTATTCCGACTTGAATTATAAGGATCCGTTCAGATTTCGGTACATATTTCCGTACGGAGTTATGCAAGAATTTTCATATGGTTCGCCGTATGATTTTCTCTGTAGGAGAATTGGTCTGGTGGAATAATTGATGAAAACACGTACGGATTTCTATAAGGAAACTTCTATGCTGAAATAATACGTGGAAATCAGTACGGATCTTTACGTATCAAATCAGCATGAAAATTCCCCCATAGAAATCCGTCCGGAAATCCGTATGTACTGATTAAAATGAGAATTTTCATCTATATTTCTGTACGGATATTTTCGACAAGACGGCCTGCCCCACCCTCGATATTTTCAAAACTCCAAAACGCATTGCGGATTTGTGATGCGTATTTCCCAACGAGATTTCTGAGTTGCGCCGAGCGACGACGTTAAGTATGTGGAAGCATGAGTGCGCATGTTTGAGTGTAAATGCAATGAGCGAGCCCACAGATGCGACATATGTCGGGCTGTACATTTTGCAGCTGCGCCATAAGTCAACAGAAGAACGGCCAGAGATCTTCTTATCGGCCCTTATGATATTAGCGAGCAGCCATCGGGCGCTTGAGCAGGTCGAGAGAGTATATGGGGCGTTTCACGTCAACTTTCCCAACGCGGCGCGCGGGCGCTAAATCATGCTTTTTTCAACTCCTGTTTACGATATCAAAATATAACTGAGAAAATAACTTCATAGGCTTTTCCAATCCAGTTTTTCTCAGCTTTCTCAGCTTTCCAACGCTGTTGTCAGTTTCCCGAAAATTCTCCATTTCTATCACTATAAGATATAAAACATCTCATATCTCAGAAAGTATATTTTTAATACTTTTTTGTACTATTACAATCGAAAGCTGGGAAGAAGACGTAGAAAAAGATATTCTCCAGAGAGTGCTTGAATGATTTTCTCTGAGAAATATAGTGTCAAAAAGTAGACACAACATAGTAACACTACTTCAGCGCGCGGCTCGAAGAGAAAAATAGACTTAACTCATCTTAAAAAGATGGTTAAATAAGAAGTTATAGATGGATTTGATATCAATCTTATGATAAATCAGTTATGAGTCAATATTAATGAATTTGAATGAATAATTATTGAAATAACTCAGAAAAGTGAGATTCTGGTTTAAGGAAGACAAAAAATCCGAAAGAATCCATCCCCTCCGGAATTCACAAGTTCTGGGGAATGCTCATATACATGTGTGAATCCCCGTTCAATTTAAGATGACCCGAAAAATTTCTCCAAGTGGATTCCTCATAAATAAGGCCTGTGTGCCATTAGATGCTTCGCCTGATATCAGCTTGTCAAACTTTGTAAGGACGCGGCAGTATCGAAGTAATCATCCTAGCCTCATAAGTCGTTGACGTATAAAGAAGAGAGTACGCTTCTTAAAATAAGAACCGTGCGTGCGACGTAACAAATCAAAAGTATCACAGGATGCGCTTGCTACTGGGCTCTTGCTTGAGTAATGTCACGACAAATATGAAATCTGATGCTGCAGTGAACAGAGGAACTTAGTGCGATGCAGAGTAGAGAGTTACCGAGAAACAGTTGTACGGAGTGTTGAAAGGAAACCAATCAAGTGGGAACGATCAATCATATTTCATTTTCAAATTAATAAAACACTAAGTTAATGCTAGTGCCCATTGTGATCTTTTATTCACGATTCCCGCATCCTACAATGGCCCAGCGTGCCAATGACTTTTCGACTGCCACGCTGCCAAGCAACAGACGAGAACGATCAAACGCCGAACGGGAGTCTTTGTACGCACGCATACCCGATCAAACAACTCACCCATATACATTGCACAATCACTCATTACTATAAGAATGTATTGGACGAGAGATCTGAAGCTTCACCAAGAGTTAATTGTTCGGCTTTCCTTACTGTAGTTGGAAAGTGTACCGCTGAGCTGCATACTAGGTCAGAGTATCACGTGTATTGTTAGCACGGCTGAACTCCTGCAGAGCGTAGGCGTGGGTCGAGTCTCACACAAGTTCTCTCCGGCCAAGTCGGTGTAACTAGTCACGGTTATTGGCCTTCCTGTTGTTTCCAAAAATACCATCTATCGTGCTTATTCACTGCAGTTCTCCCGATTTATTAATGTTAGGGGAGCTGATTGAAAAAAAACTCGATGGATTAGTTGTGGCTAATTTTGGATACGATGTAGTATGAAGGGTGTATATCAGTCAGTACCCACATGCAAGGTCAGGTGGCAACGTGCTCTGACAAATGTGAAATTATCACATGCTTCAAACGATTTTATTACAGTTGAAAGTGGGCTGTAAACTTGTACATGGCATGGAACGCGCTTCTATTCCTTGACATTGGTGCGTTCCTGATTTATTCATGGCAGCTACGGATGTTTGGCCTTCGTCACACTGCATATTGTTTCTCAGTGCTCGGAAATGAGTCATTCCCCCGAAATAATTCATGCGTATAATCAACAATTCCACTAAGACTTTTGGAGGTAATGTTTGAATTTCAATACACATAGAATTTCAATTTATTAATATATGAACAAATCATTGCCGAATTTATGCATGTAGGGGAGACCGAGGCTAGTTGGATACAGGGGCAAGTTGGCGCAATAGCTATATCTCGAAATCTATCATATATATAGCACCACAATATATATACTGAACCATCACATCATTGTTCTATATATATGCTGTGAGTATCACAAGGAGACACCACAGTCTCCAGGTCCTGTATTTTGACCAAACCTGTTTTAATGTGCTCTATACTACACACGTATAGACCCATTTCAGTGATTTTGACCAATGGGGCCTTCTGTTGGAATTATGGATACATCGAGTTTCAGAAAATACTGATATTTCTAGATTTTTTCACATTTCCCACACAGCATGCAATATTGCTGCAATATTGCTGCAATATTGGCAAGAAAGATTTGAAATATTGCAGCAATCTTGCACTGTAATATTTCTGCAATATTGATATCTCCGGCTTGCAAGAAAGCAATGAAATATTTCTGCAAGATTTCAACAATATGATTATGAATATTGCATTGGAAGATTACTGCAAGATTGTTGCAATATTCCACTGCAGATTCGTCGACACCCTTGAAATCTTTCATACAATATTTCTGCAAGATTTCAGAAATATAACTTTCAAATATTGCATTGAAAGATTGCTGCAAGATTGCTGCAATATTTCACTGCCGATTCGTCGACACCCTTTGAATCATTCATGCAATATTTCTGTAATATTCCAGCAATATAAATTTGAAATATTGCATTGAAAGATTGCTGCAAGGCTGTTGCAATATTTCATTGCCGATTCATCGACATTCGTTGAATCTTTCATGCAGTATTTCTGCAAGATTTTAACAATATTATAATGATTATTACATTGAAAGATTACTGCAATATTTTACTGCCGATTCATCGATAGCCTCCGAATCTTTCAAGCAACGTTTCAGCAATATCTGTTTGAAATATTGCATTTAGAGATTGATACTAGATATTGCAGTATTGGCTAGGAAAATTTGAAATATTGCAGAAATATTGCAGTGCAAGATTTCTGCAAGATTTTACTAACATGATTGAGCATATTGCATTGAAAGATTGCTGCAAGATTGCTACAATATTCCAGTGCTGACAAACCTGTGAATAATTCTAGATTATCGGAAACCCTTCAATGACTCTCTAGTTTGAGAATGCGGTAGAGATTCCCACAAAAATAGTTTTTCCAGTTTGACTCAGAAATAAGAGTTGGAATATAGTTTGGTACCCATCATTGTGGATGCTGGTATACAGGCAGAGGCATACAGTTTTACTTGCGAGAAGCGAGTCGCCACCTATCGGTAGTGCAAGGAGCAATGCAATATTTCTGCAAGATTCTAGAAATACAACTTTGAAATATTGCATGGAAAGATTGCTGCAAGATTGCTGCAATATTTGAGAGCCGATTTTTTGAAACCCTTTAAATCTCTTAATCAATATTTCTGCAAGGGTGGTGCAATATCATAGTTTCTTTCGGAAGGTCAGGATTTGAATACAGCATTGACGGAATTATCCTTCCTTAAAAAAGTGATGTGAAGCCTCGCTTCCGATGATTTGATTGGCTAAGACCAAGCCATGAGACATGTAGTATAGAGAGTCAATATAGAGACTATAGGTACACTGAGAGACTTGGGGGGTACGTACCGCCAGATTTGGGGGCTTCGGACCGCCAGAGGCTTTGCGCACAGCGTGCGCGTGTGCAACGCACAGCGTGTGCGTGTGCGACGCACATGCGTGGAGGTCGTATAGACACACAACTGTGGAGGTTGGGTAGCGCCAGGCCTGTGGTGGCTGCTCGCTCGCACGTCTGGGGGTCTCGCACCACCAGAGCCGCGCTGGCGTATATACATATAAGCATATACATGTATACGCGCGTATGTATCACGGCAAATTTTCTTCTGTCCTTCATAACTCTGGTAGTTTTTGTCCGATCGACCTGAAATTTGGTGTGCGAACTCTTCGAACCCAAATGAACAACTTTGTCGCGAGAAGTTTTCTGTCGCTCGACTTTCCTCGCACACTTTTTTTCGTCAAAGTTGAAAAATCAGTTGCTATGTTTACCGAGTTTTTGTATCGCTCGATTGAACTTGTAGGCCAACGTGATCACATTATCAGTATAGCTGGAATTTCCAGCGTATGCTCAAAAATTTTCAAGCGATTCCGAGCAATGGCAGCTGAGATATCGCGATTTTCATTTTTGAAAACCGCGTAGTCGCCCGGCGCCGGCCGCGTGCCGCTCTCCGAGCACAGGTGCGCGCGCACAACGACAACGTTCTTAACGCACAGCTCTGGGGGTCCGGCACCACCAGAACATTGCGCGTTTGCGACACTCAGCTGTGGAGGCATAACTCTGTTTTAAAACTGTGGAGGTCTGGGGCCCCCAAGAGTTTCTCAGTGTAGAGTACAGACTACAGAGATGTCTCTATGGTATGGTTAGGTTAAGGTAAGAGACATTGTAGAAGGATCAAGTGCATCGTGCAGGCTCGTTCATTTGCATCCAGGCAAAACTGCCAATTCGAGATTTCGGATCTACTTTTTGGAAGGACATCAGAAGCTGGATAAAAATGTCATGCTGGTATACGCCAGATATATGAATGTATATATATACATTTCGAATTTCATGAAGCATATGATGTGGCACCAAATTAAACGCACGCGAAGCGCGTTGAAAATGCACTAGTGTATTATAAAAGTGTGTGCTGGTCTGGCGGCAAGAATTTTGCGCCGCGTCCAAAGAATCACGGGTTCGCGCCTGGTCTCATAGTGAGAATTTGTAAACATTTTTCCACATTGAATTCGATGTAAGCGACCAGAATCTTTCAGAAATCTTGCAGCAATATTGCATGAAATCTTCCATCGGAATATTTGTGCAATATTTCAATGTAGCCTTCGACTTTACATGAGCTTGCAGAAGAATCTTGCAGAAATCTTGCAGCAATATTGCATAAAATGTTTCAAAGCAATATTCCTGCAATATTTCAATGCAGCTTTTGACTTCTCAGGATCTTGCAGCAACGAAGTGATATGGCGATGACGAGGTCCGGTGGCGGGGGACGAGCGCGACACCTATTGGCTCTGCCGCGGCGGCCGCGCCGCGCCCGGTGAGCGGTTTGGCGATTATGCCGCGCGTTCACAACACAACGAGCACGTGTCGAACACAATATTTTTGTTGAAATTATGATTAGGTGGGTGGGTGAGGGTTGTCTAATGAGCACCCAGTACTCATTTTCAATAGTTCCGGCACCGCACTACACAGACGATTAATAAGTAAATCCCCCTCGGGACTCACAACTTAAATATAACATCTAAATTTATATTGTAAGGGTGCGCGGTGGTCCCGGGGCAAAGCTATTGCTTCGCGACCCAAGGATCGGTGGTTCGCGCCCGACCCCCCGACTTCTTTTTTTTTTATTTAGTTGAATCAGATAGAATCATCCATTTTTTTGGGAAGTATTAACTCAACGGACCAAAATAAAAAACTTTCATATTAGGAAATAATTTTCGAAATTTATTGAACGTTTTGACCTCAGGGCACATGGGGTAATTCATCCTACAGGTGGAAATTGATATGATTCCAATAAATAAATTTTCAAGGCATAAGTAACTTGCAAAATCACGTTAATACAATTTATCAATTCAATACAATTTAAATAAAACATCTACGTTAATGTGTATGATACACGTGTAAAAATAATAAACATCTATATAATACATTTTTTTATGCTTGAATTGATTAACATAATCAATTGGCAATTGCAATCTCCTTATCTGCTGATAGATGCAATTACATGAATATTTTCATAAGGAAGGATGGAATCCATCACTGATGAGTAATGTTATTTATGATTGTTATATCATTGTGATTGCAGAAGAATTCAATGATTTTACACATGAATTAAGATTATTCATCATAAAAATATATACTTTTAATAGAATTTTAAGTTGAATAGATAGTAATGTGAGGTGAATTGATCTTTTCTTGTTCATGGTATTCATTTTATCCAGATGTTCTATGGCAGACATGTTGAATTTACTTAATTTGTAAATTCAATAAGAATATTTATATACATATATACTCTGACTCACAAATTAATGAAACTTTCGGATAGAATCAATTTAATAAACGAACAAAAAGTGATTTGGCAAGTTACTTATGCCTTGAAAATATACTCATTTGAAATCATATCAAGTTCTACCTGCAGAATGAATTACCCCATGTGCCCTGAGGTCAAAACGTTCAATGAATTTCGAAAATTATTTTCAAATATAAAAGTTTTTCATTTTGGTCCGTTGAGTTTTTCCCAAAAAATTGGATGATTCTATCTGATTCAACTAAATAAAAAAAAAATTCGGGGGTCGGGCGCGAACCACCGATCCTCGGGTCGCGAAGCAAAAGCTTTGCCCCGGGACCACCACGCATTCTAACAATATAAATCTTGGATGTTATATTTAAGTTGTGACCCCCGAGGGGGGTTTACACATTTATCGGCTGTGTAGTGCGGTGCCGGAACTATTGAAAATGAGTACTAAGTGCTCATTTTATAATCCTCACCCACCCACCTAATCATAATTTCAACAAAAATATTGTGTGCCACTTGTGCTCGTTATGTTGTGGACGCGCGGCACAATCACCAAACCGCTCGGCGGGCACCGTCGCGGCAGAGCCACTAGGCGTCGCACTTGTCCCCCGCCAAGAAATCATGTTAAATGACCTAAAAATGCGTTTTTCCCAAAAAATTCTCGACCCCAATTATTGTTCGAAGTGAATCCCTCCATTTGATTCTTCGTCAAATTTCCCATGAAAAACCGTGACAAAAGAAAGGTGCTCTCAAAAACCTGATGCTTGAGGAAATAAAAGAGAAAATCCGCCGCTCTATAATTTTACTATGAAGTAAAATAAAGGATAAATGCATATTTCAACTATATCTTTGATTCTATGCAAGCTAAAGCCACGCTTTTAGAGAATGTAATTGAAGTTCTTAAAAACTCTTGAAAAAACGTTCAAATTGAGATTTTATGAGTCAAAATCGATCTACCAAATCGAAAGTTATGATGGCTTAAAATCGCCTACTTGTGTAAAATAAATTTGAAATTTTTTCCAAACATTATACATTCAACGTATGATCTACGCGTAATCGCCGCTAGCGGTTTGGGGCTACAGAGGTTTCTGAGGTCGCTGATTACGATGAGAGGGTCGGTTAAGTTCCATCACGTTAGTTTCGAGGTCATTTAAAGGTCGAATGCATAAAAATTCGTGGGGAGAATCTGGAAAAATTCACACTTCTGTTTTTGAGGTCGCTGATATCGAATCTTGTGTTTATTTGCGGATTGGATCTCTCTTAGAGGTCATTTCAAGGCCGTTTCGAGATTATTTGAAGGGTTTTATACTTTTACTGTACGAAAAGTCTGAAGTAAACCATACATATATTTTTGAGGTCAGTAAATCACAATCTGGGGTTGTTGAACTATCAGGTCAAAATCAAGGTTATTTCATTGTCGAATGTAGAAAAATCTGTAGGAAAAATCATTTGTATGTGTACTGATTTCTATACTGTCACGGGCGGATAATCCATTATCAGGCCCTGTGAGATCTCTCTCCACAATATTATATTGTTTGTTAATTTTGAGTTATGTTTCAGCGCCCAGTGAGAGTGCCAGCGCTGTCGACAAGGTAAGAGAGAGAGAGACCGCGCCGCGATCGGGATTCAGACCTCGCGCCGCGTGACGTCAGCCGGACACGGCCGAAGCGAGCTCGGCCGGCCCAGCGCGCGGCGGAAGCTTATCAGTTTATTGCCGGCCCTCGCGCGCGATAGCACGTGCCCTCGAATAGCGAGACCGCCCCGAGGTGCTACCGCGCCCCAAGAAGACGACAGCGACATCCCCTAGGTCCACCAGCTCACTATCCGTACGCCCGCGACCGAGCTGACCGCGACCGCCGAATAGAGCCGGAGACCCACGGAACGCCGAGTAAGTGCCGCTCGATCATCATCTCTCTCTCTCCCGGCCAACACGCGTTCGCGCTCTCTCTCGCTCCGGCCCGCGAGACGCGACCCGAGGCTCGACGCCTCATACCTGTGTAGAATCTCCCTTTTATCTTAATTAATAAACTGTGTGTTCGTCAGAACCGTTTTGTATTCTTCATTGCCACGCTATTCCTGCTGAAGATCCCATTCCCTCGCACACGAGTTTCACCACCTCGTGCGCGCATTTGTTATCATGCTCCAGGCCCTAAGGCCATTACAGTATTAGTTATTAATAATAAATACGGCGGTGATAACTGGCGCCCAGCAATCGTGGTGCTGGAATAGTGTGGCAATTAATTGAGTAGAATCTAAAAGCGCAACAAGTGAATTCGTTTCCCCCCAAAAATTCAGCGACCACCTTTTCTCCTTCGCCTCGTGACAGCAGCGTCCGGCGTAGCAACGACAGCGCACGGTGCTGAAGCAATTTTCGCGAAGAGGCACGAATGACGAATCATAAACTCGTGCGAGAATTATTGATGCCAAATAGTCTCTACCAGAAAGAGACAAGCACAGCGCCGAATAATATTCATAGGGGGCGATAGATATACATATCCCTCCTGTTCAACCGCATGTCTGCACCGACCACGAGGCGAGCATATATGCGCACCGCCCCGAAAACATCGACCGCTGCAGCGAAGCGGCCGGATTCAAACCCGAGCAGCGCGCATTCGCACCAGCCTAGAAACATCGGACGGGCCAGTGAGCGAACAGAACATATGTGCCGAGGAAAAACATTTGCTACATATTTGTAAATACGGGGCAGCGAGTCGTCAAGCGAGGAAAGGCATGAACTCGTGCAGTTTCGAAGATGAACTTAAAACTCAAAATTCTCTCCAACAGAATGAACATTTTCCTATGATGTAATTTTTTTAATATAATTAAATTTTCTTGGAATCGATTTTTTTACTTGGGATTTAGAATTTTTTTTCTAACGGAATAAAATTTTTCAAAAATAATTTTTTTCAAAATTTCGAAATTTTTTTTCTAAAGAAATAAAAATTTTTCTGAAGGTTGTTTTCCAAAAATCGAAATTGTTTCTGGCGAAATAAAATTTTCTCCGGGGACTATTTGTTCGAAAACCCAAATTTTTTTTGCCGTCAGACTAAATAAGGAATCCGACACCCTTCGAAACAACACCCGTTCATAAGCAAGATGGCCCCCAATGTCAGAATCGACCTGATGGAATGGTCATCGAAACTGACGGACGCGGAACTCGAAGATGCGTTGACAAAACTAGATCTGCGAATGGGAGAATCAACACCGGCAAACATGATGAAGCTCACGAGGCGACTACACGGAGACTACAGGGCAGCCGATTTCATTCAGCGTCCGGATTTAACGACAGAACAGAAGCAGTTTGACTTTAGAGAAAATCTCCTGGTAGAATACACAAAGTACCTGGGAAACTTCTACCCCACGACGCTAAATGAAACGGCAGCCCGGATACAGCGAAGTAGGCTAGAGCGATCGAAGCTAGCAGAGACTGAAATTTCCGCAAACAGCATGCACATGACGCTAAATGCAACAATCGCGGACCCAACAGAATTCCTGCTGACGGACAGGACCAACGCTACAGTAACACCTCAAGATGTTATCATAACAGAAAACACACAAACAAACACGCCCACGACTATGACGACGTCAGCGCCTACCAGAGCAACCGCGAAAGAGCAAGAACTGGTGCACGTAACGTTCCCAGATGGCACTAGCGAATGGTTGGATAAAATGGTAGTCACGAAGATAGTCAAATTGCAAGAGGCTCGTTGGGAATGTGAAAGGGAAAGAGCGGAGCTGATGAGGGAACGTAGACTCATGAGCAGCACGAGGATGCAGAATGCGCAAGCCTCCAGTGAAATAACGACAAACAGGCATCCGGACATATCAACGGTGCTGACAGACACGGGCGTAAATCCCAATGCGCTGAAAAATTCCACGCAAAACAACCCAGTTCGCACGACAGATTATCCAACAAATTCACAGAATACCCATCACGTATCGTTAGGCCCTCAAGCCCCAACTTACCCAACCTGGGGGAGGGGGGCGCACAGTATGTATACTGTACCGGAATCTGCTAACACTTGGACACCGGGACGACGTAGCATCTTTAACAATTAGGTTGTTGATGTGGGAAAAATCGCCAGGTCCTGGAAGATCGGGTTCTCGGGCCTAGCAGAAACGACCAGCATCGAAGAATTTCTGCAAAGGGTGGAGGAGTGCTACAGGTCGTCGAATTTGTCAGATGCGGAGTTGATCAACGGCATGACGGAACTGCTGTCTGGATTGGCGCTACAATGGTATCGGCAGACGCGACACCGATGGCATACATGGCAGGATTTTTGCGACTCGGCGCGTCTCATGTACGGAGTCGGTAAAAAATTCCAACAGAGACTAAGTCGAGAAGCTGAGCAAAGAACTCAACATCCTAAAGAGCCTGTCACGGACTATATCGTCTGCCTGCTAACAATTTTGAGCAAAATGCAACCCGCTCGGCCCTTACCGCAACAGATCGACCTCTTGTACGCCAATTTACTACCGGCGATGCAAAGACAAGGTAAACGCGAAACCATTGCGGATGTCGACACGTTGGTATACCAGGTGAGGGAGGCTGAGTACCTGATCCATGCGACTTGCGGCGAAGCTACTGGCCAGGGCTTCGGCGCTAACGCAACAGCTGAACCAGAAGCTTCGAGGAAACGAAGTGGGTGGCCCCGAAAGATCCCTTTACCACGACGGAATCTCACCATTGTCGAACGGGACTGCCGCAGGTACAATCGTAAGCGCACCTGACGAGGCTAGCGCCAAGAAAGTACCAGCTCATGACGAAATGTCGAGCGATCGGGTTGCCAGAATACCGCGGAAAACGCAACGAGGTCGAACGCTGATGTAGCGAGTGAAAAGGAGATAATGGCAAGCGACATCGCTGACCAGACGTTGAGAAGACGCAGAGGATCGAAGGTTCTAAGGATCAGCATGATTAGCTCTGCAACGGTCCTAACGGCTCGAACCAGGTCTGCCCGAACTACCGAAAGGACCTAAGATCTCTCTAATTTGATGCTGAACAAAAAGACGGCGAAGGCTCGGGACCTCTGCAGGCAGTATTGGCTCCGCGTCGCCGCCGGAGAAATGCCAGGCCATAGTTTTTTAGTTTTTTTTTCTTGAAAAAATCCTAGGCCATAGTTTTATTTTCCTACCGGTAAATAAAATTTCTAAACCATAGTTTTACTTTTTTCTTCAAAATCGTAGGCACTGAGCCAAAGTTTTACTTTTTCCTTCAAAATCGTAGGCACTGAGCCATAGTTTTGTTTTTTTTTTCCTTATAAAATTGTTAGGTTCTAAGCCATAATCTAGTTTTGCTTTGAAATCGTCAGGCCCTAAGCCGTAGATTTTGTTTTGATATAATTCTAGTCAGCCAAAAGTAGCATAATCATTGTTAAAATAAGCTCAGGCTGTGAGTATGCAGTGTGGATGGATGCACTCGAAAAAACTCGAACGAACAAAATGTATTACGCGATCGATAGTAACTAAATTAAGTTGCGAGAACCAAAGGACTGTTTTGGTGGCGATAGGCTCAAAAGCCAAACACCCACTAGTCTTAGTAAAGGAGAGAGCAGGAACCAGTTGGCCTATTCAGACCCCAAATGCCCTGCTATCAAGAATTTTTTTTTAAGTTAATTTTACCATTTTCATTTTTTTTTCTCTATTCACTTTTCCTCATATCTACATGGAAATGGCACGCACTAAAACGTGCTGCAATCCGCTAAGTTCATCCCAATTTACCATGAAATGAGAGAGATGAATGTATCGGAGCGGTACGCCAACCGGCTATACCGCGCCTGGGGGAGGGGTGTCACGGGCGGATAATTCATTATCAGGCCCTGTGAGATCTCTCTCCACAATATTATATTGTTTGTTAATTTTAAGTTATGTTTCAGCGCCTCGCGAGAGAGCCAGCGCTGTCGACAAGGTAAGAGAGAGAGACCGCGCCGCGATCGGGATTCAAACCTCGCGCCGCGTGACGTCAGCCGGACACGGCCGAAGCGAGCTCGGCCGGCCCTGTTAAGGTTCGTTTCTATTTTAACGAAGATTAATTATAAGTTTTTATAGACCTGTAGGGGAATAATTGAATGGGTATGTAACTACAGGAATGTCACACTTGAAGATTACATTATTATAGATCAAGCCAAAGAAGACACTCATTCCTTTCAGTTACATCATAAGAGAAAAATCCAATGAAGCTTGTAAAGCAGGAGAACAGGACTCACTGAACTCTCCACGAATTACTAACTTCATTGCTTGACTTTATTGAAATATACATTGTATTTGGTTCTTACAACTAATAACTAAAATATAAGAAATAGGATCAAAAGAATGTTCGTTTGAGATTATGCGTCAAACAACACATTTACAAAAATTATATAATTATAGGAAAGTATACATCAAGAATTTAAATTATTAACTGATATTCCTTATTCGTTTGGAAGAGGTACCTCCCTTCCCGCTCGCTCGCAATTCTGTAATGAAAACGCGGTTTATACATTAATAAAAACGCAATACGCTTCTTTCAAAAACAAAAATACAAATTAGCTTTTATTGAATTTACACCCATGGGATGGCTCTAGACCATTCTCATGCTGAGGTGCTATGCATATCGCGGCTCCCAAGGATTTAGCCAGGGGAGGCGTTATATACTCTCAGCAAGAGGTATGGCCACTAACCCTAAGTCGGTACGGCAAGGATCGCCGGACACTCTATTTGCCCGATCACTTCCTTGACGTCTCTAACTAAGGGGAGCGCCGAACACACCTGGGTTCGGACAATTCCCACAGAGTCCCGAGTATCTGTGCCAAAAAGATAAAATCTATGCCCCGGTGGGCCTATACTTATATGCTATATCGCGCGTTTCTCTTGCGCGAAGTCGTCGCCACCTAGGGGCCCCTTATGAAATTAGGATAGAACTCACGTTACTCTAGGGTGTAGGGCGCATCACATCTCCGCAGGCGCGCGCCTTCGTACCGTCGATGCTGGGCAAGCTCCTTCTCCCATTTTCTGGATGATGGGGGTATTTCCCCTGACTTCTCGTCTCTCTTGGCCTGACGCTCCAGGAATCTCTTCCTGGAATTGCACTGATTGCGTCTTCTAACTTTATTTGATCTGGCCATCTAAATTGCATATAATTTATGCATTTTATGACCGTTGCAGCCCAGCGCGCGGCGGAAGCTTATCAGTTTATTGCCGGCCCTCGCGCGCGATAGCACGTGCCCTCGAATAGCGAGACCGCCCCGAGGTGCTACCGCGCCCCAGGAAGACGACAGCGACATCCCCTAGGTCCACCAGCTCACTACCCGTGCGCCCGCGACCGAGCTGACCGCGACCGCCGAATAGAGCCGGAGACCCACGCAACGCCGAGTAAGTGCCGCTCGATCATCATCTCTCTCTCTCCCGGCCAACACGCGTTCGCGCTCTCTCTCGCTCCGGCCCGCGAGACGCGACCCGAGGCTCGACGCCTTATACCTGTGTAGAATCTCACCTTTATCTTAATTAATAAACTGTGTGTTCGTCAGAACCGTTTTGTATTCTTCATTGCCACGCTATTCCTGCTAAAGATTCCATTCCCGCGCACACGAGTTTCACCACCTCGTGCGCGCATTTGTTATCATGCTCCAGGCCCTAAGGCCATTACAGTATTAGTTATTAATAATAAACACGGCGGTGATGATACATTAGATTGTTTACCGCAGTATACTGCATGCAAACAACACAAAAAATGTCCGGATGGTTTCTACAGGGACGTTTACTTATAACATTTGAATCTGAATCGGACAAGTTTCTCACCGATGTAGAGGTACGATCGCATGATGACGATGAGCGGACCCGCTTTCCCACCTGACCATCCGCCAATTCTGGGTTTCCCTGTCTCGTAACTTTTTTCTGTGTGGTTACCATGACGGAATGAATGTCGCTGACCAGGGACTTTGTCGGATAGTGAGACAACTTCGTTGCTCATCGTCACCATGTAGAGGTGCCCTGGGTGCGACCACATATTCATTTTCCTTTGGAATAGAATTTTCCACTAGTTGTGTGTCTGAGTCTCTATACTTTACTAATGTGGCTTGAAAAAAATTAACTAACATTACAGATTATACTACCGATCACATTTGAGCTCAAATGTGATGCCTAAAAGATAACGAACTGCTACCCTGGAGCATAAATTAGGATAGAAACTAAGTTGTCAACTTGAAAAAGCTGCCACTGAGTATATACTAGAGTATATACTGAGTATACACTGAGTATATATAGTATTATATAACATATAATACTCAAGAGTGAGTTTTCAGTAGCGGTCATCAATATGTCTGGATCAACCTGTCGGTAGAAGGGCAAAACAACGTCATGAATGTATATGCATGATTTTTTCTGCTATCGGAAGTTCCTTCGCTACTTTATTTTCATATGTAGAAATCTTCATGATCATACATATTCTACATATGTATGGATTTTTTCAGATTTTTCACACAGATTTTTCTGCATTCGACCTTCAAATGACTTTGATCTCAATCTCATAGAGCTTAACTGACTTCAGATTCTGATTCACTGACCTCAGCAATATATGTAAAAATTTTTTCCGATTTTTCGTACAGTAGGAGTAGAAAACCCTTCAAATAATCTTGAAATGGCCTTGAGATGACCTCTAGAGCATCCGGTTTGCTTGAAAAATTAAACATTGGAACAGTTCCATTAGTTGATCATAATTTCACAACCATAATAAAACTTGGTGAAGATGAAATAGACATATTAGATTAAATGGGTGTAGTATATAAATTTGACTGAAACGACTGTATGGCATGTAACTTTCAAGAAACGAAAAGAAAATTAAGAGATAGAATCTCAGAACATCAAAAAAGTACTAATAAACCACTACCTGTTCCATTGCATATCATAGAAAACAGTACATACATTCGATTGGAATAACGTTAACATTTTAAACTGTGAAGCAACTTATGAGAAACAACTCATTTCGGAAATGTTCCACATCAATTTATATCAACACACACTTAATAAAAAGGAAGGCATACAACATCTCAGTCACACACATAGGAAGCTCCTCAAGATTTTTCAAAACAAACACACAAACGAAGCTGATGGTATATGAGACCACTGCTGTAAGCCTTATACACAATAGTTGGACAATGAGCGGAAGCAGTCGCTTCTACTGCTGAATTTTATAATATGTATTTCTTGAAAACTGGTGAGAGAGAACATTTTTTTTTGTTATTTCGTTGATCGTTTAGTACAAAAACTTGTATAATTATTACGTGTTTTTTTATAATAAATTTGTAGCCTGATGAGGCCAGTAAAACTTACTGACGAAACGTTGCAACAACTAATTATGTGGTGGATTTGGTGATGATCCTTTTCTACTTCACCTTGGATTGGCCCTCAAAGATCGACCAGTTATGCAACTTTGAACTATACAGTATGTTCTAATATGTTTGAATTTCAGCTTGACTCGATTGAGTTTAGAATTCCATCTTCTGAACGTCGATCGGAGTATATTCTGTTGATTCCTTTCGACAGTTGGAACAGAGAAAAGAGTTTACGTCTGTATCTTCAACTTTCCATAATTCACATTCCTGAATAAGACATGAGTCTATCGATATATTTGAAACTGAAATATAAACATTGGAAATTGATCTTATTTTGAAGTGAACGTTTTTACATAAAATGAGTAGTTTGGATGGATAAGAAGAATCGATTCATAATACTTACGGCCAGATCTATTAAATGGATTAGAACAGGCCTCTTTCTCGGCATTATTACATTGTTGGATTATAAAAAATGCAAATAAAACGACTGATCTCTTTTAAATGCTTCGAATGCTTAGTCGCACATACACTGGCAAAACATCCAAAAAGCAGAAGTTCCGTACGGAGCCACAGTGGCAAATATCGCGTCGCTGCAGCAGCCGCTACGCTGGGAACTGCTGGGCTTCCTAGTCGGCAGTCGCGCAGTTCTCAGAAGGAAGAAGCCGTGCTGTTAGTGGGCCACGGCATGGCTGGAGCTCAGAAAACGCTGCGTTTCCTAGTAGAGATGCTCCGGATCCGAGCTATGGGAATTCAGGCGCTATTGGAGAAGAATTTGCTACTGCGTCAATCTTCTTACAGTATATATATAGTGTATTCGAGCTTAGATGAAAGGCTTCTGATATGTCATAATCGTAGTTTGAGAGTGCTATTGAAGGCGCACTCTTATAAAAATGTATTAAATGGTAATTTATTTTGAAAAATAATATTTTTCCGTGTAAAATTAAATTAAAAATATATTTTGTTTGAAATAATGACTTAACATGAGACCTCGCTTTTTAAAGAGTTTTTAAGAGCTTCAATTTCATTCTCTAAATGCTTTGTTCTAGCTTGCATAGAATCAAAGATATAGCTAAAATATGCATTTATCCTCCATATTACTGTATAGTGAAATTGTAGAACGGATTTTCTCATTTATTTCCTCAAGTATGAGATTTTTGTGAGCACCTTTTTTTATCATGGTTTTTCATGGAAAATTCGATAAGGAATCGAATGGTGGAGTACATTTTGAATAAAAAGTTAGGATAAGTCATCAAAAACCGCTCTTTCTAGAAAAACGCATTTTCAGGTCACTCAACGTCATATGAGATCTACAAATATATCCTCATCAAAAAGCTGAGAAAATTTCACGTCGAGATGTATATTCACAATGATTTTTAGGTTATTTTCATGTGCCGATGAAAAATAAAAGATAAAATCAGTTTTCTATTCATTTCTAATTTCGATTGTTTACTTGGACCTGTTTAGTAACTTAATATCAATTTCTCAAATATATTCTACTTTTTTTGGGTCTATAGAGAGAACAATAAGAAAAGAATAAATTTAAATATTCAGAGAACCCAAGGTCCAAATCGGCACATAATTAAAAGAATGGCCCATATATTTAAACAAACAATTAGACAAAATCAATTGCCTTTATATATGTACACAGAACTAATTTAACCTCCGAGTTTGTCGCTAATCCCTTAGCGAGCCCCACATACCGGTTGGTATGTACAAAAACTTTGACATCTTCAATTCATACTATTTCCTAAAATTTTTATAAAAAATTTTCACTTTTGATAGAAGATAGTCAATTGAAGTTGTTGCGTTGCCACGCATTTTTTGAGGACTATTTATTCACAGCTAAGAGTATATAACTCACTAATTAAATTTGATTCTCAAACTTTCAGGTAGCGATGGTGCCAGGATCCGATATACTCATCACTGAATGGAAGCTGACGACGTATGTAGATTCCAGAAAAAAAACAAAGGAAATGGTACAAAGGTTACTTGTGGAAATCCTTGGTGTAAAAAATCCGAAGAAATCGTCACCAACAGGCCGGAAGAACGACATGGAGATTCCGGAAGATATTCACGACGGTATGCAGAGTAAGTATTATAATGTAGAATTTCAATAATTTTGAAACGTCTTTTAAAAAATGTAATTATTACAGAATATTCATGTTTACAACATTACAAAATTCACAAGACGAGAGGAAAAAATAATCCACGACTACCATCTGCTAAGAACTCAGCAGTCGAAAAGGAAAAAAAACGAGGAGGAAGAAATGGAGTTCAGTTATATGTTCCGGAGAATGTCGGAATTAACTCAATTGAAAAGAAAATGCCGAGAAAATGATCACAGAGATGCAGAGAGAAAAATAATTCAAAAATTGTAATTCTTCATTTCATTCATATAAATTTTTATTATAAGGTAACTGCAGGCAATTTGGTACGAGTGTCAAATTTCGTATTTCCGGTGCTCTCCGAGCATCAGTCGCCCTCGGGTTATGTTGTAAGTATTGGAGGAAAATTCTCAGTCCCTTCCCCGCCTATTTATCTCTCAAAACCACTTTTTTACTACAGCTTGGAGTTTCACTTACTGATTTTTTCTTTCTTCTCTTAATTCATTATCCTCACTCAATCTAACAAAACTAGGTGTAAATAATTTTTATCATTCAAAGTATGATCACTTTTTTATGTAAAAACATCTCATTTTTCAATAGTCACATCAGTTTTCCCGAGACTATTTTCTATCCTACTCAAAATGCTCTTTTTTGCATCAAAAGTAAGGGAAGCAAACTTGGAACGAATTTTGATATTTCCTATTTCACGTGTATTATGCGTTCTAGCGGCGCATAAAGGCACTCGGCTCGTCTTTTAGTATTGGAACATAATTGGTCTTAGGTGTTAGAGTACCGGTATGCATACTCCAACCAGACGTTTTTCGAACACTCTCAAGTTGAACACCGTTGTATTATCTACTTTGTTCTGCAATTGTTTTTGCCTTACTGTAACTTTCCTCCACCAAATTAGTATATTGAATTTTTTTATTCTAATGTATCAACTCCATTTTATACAAAGAAACTCATCTTCAGATTGGTCACATTAGTTTTTCTGAAATTAATTTCTCACATTGTTAATACGATTGGTTTTAATGAAACTCGAGCAAGCTCAAGATCGTTTGAGCATAAATTCAAAATTATCATTTATTCTTTCTATTATGAATGAAAATGTTGCTAGTAGTGGGAACTGGCCTTCTTTTATATAGTACTCCTATAATAGTAGATTCACCGTCTATTTTGAGTGATTTAATTTATCTGAATATGTGATAATAAACTGAAAGACTGAGTTAACCCTTTGAGTCATGCTTTTTCTTACTGCATATTTTGGTCTGAATTTTCGCACTCGGAGGATTTTGGGGTCGCTGATTACAAATCTGAGGTTAATTTCTCAAAATTCAAAATGGCGGATCCAATATGGTGGACAGAATGTTTGAAAGTCAACCAAATTTGATCAAATTTGATATACAGGGGTTTTTGACGTCGCTGATCACGAATCTGAGGTTATATTTTTATAATTTTCAGATCCAAGATAGCGGATCCAATATGGCAGACAAAATTTGTGTACTCCAACCAAATTTAGGCTGCCATCTTGGATCCACTATTCTGAATTTTGAAAAATGAACCTCACATTCATGATCAGCATCCCCCAAAACTCCTGTATACCAATTTCAGTGAAATTTGATTGAAGTTCACAAATTTTGTCTGCCATATTAGATCCGCCATCTTGAATTTGGAAATTATAAAAATATAACCTCAGATTCGCGATCAGCGATCTCAAAACCTCCTGTGTACCAAATTTGATCAAATTTGGTTGACTTTCAAAAATTTTGTCCGCCATCTTGGATCCGCCATTCTCAATTTTGAAAAACTAACCTCATATTCGTGATCAGCAACCCCAGAAACCCCCGAGTACAAAAATTCAGACCAAGATATGCAGTAGAACATTTTCGACAGCGGTTTAAAAAGGTGGTACTCTGGCAGTACCATTGTGACTCAAAGAGTTAAATGAATCAATATTTAAAAAATAATCGTTGCATTTAATCGTCCATGTATGCGTATAAAGGCTGTAACAAGTAATTAAAAAATCGTGCCAATTTAACTGCCCGTGCGTTTACACATCACTAATCTTATATTTGTACTGTAATTTGATAAGTAATAGTTTCCATGGAATATATACATATTGATTCAATAAATGATTACCTCCTCATATAATTTAATAAATATTATTTACCTCAAATTCTCTTTCCTGAAACAGTTTCCTTTTCCGCTAAATATCTCCCAAATTTCTTTTAATCCCGTTATCTCATCCAAAATTCTTCCCGAATTCCCACAAACTTTTTCCAAACCTTTCCCAAACTTTCACTAATCTTTCCCAAATTTCCGCCAAACTTTTTCCAAACTTTTGCAAACTCACCGAGTTCAGGCTGAAATTTCGCAAAAGTTTGGGATCGTCTTGAATCGTCTTAAAACGAAAATGGTAAAGCTAAACTTTGGCTAAACTCTTGTCCGGCAAACTTTTACCGAACTTGAGCTGAACTACAAGATTTTCACGCGAAATATCTCTATTAAAATTGTGTTGTGCACCCTCCATAATTCAAATATGTGTAAATTGTCGATCTTTGATCTTGTGGATTGACCCTCAAAGATCGACAATTTACTGTTATGGCCCAGCCTTGTCCCACCCAAATTATTCTTGGTTTTTTTCCACCGATTTCCCCGATCTCAACAAAGATCCAGCTATCATCATGCTCTCTGCCCCACACGAGTCCTCCGACGACGCGAGCAGCTCAGCTGTTCGTCAGTGTAGAGACGATAATTGTATGAATGAGTTTACGAGTGAGAGAGACACGGCGCACGGTAACCAAGACGCGCTGCGTTATCATCTGCAGGCGATGATTGCATTACCCTCCGTCGTGCATCTCGAGAGTGAAGTATGGCCAGGGCGTGGCACATTACAGTTTTTCAAATTTTTGTTTAATCCTAGAAGTTTATAATGAGCGGGCTAGGCTAGTTGATAAGAAATATGATAACAATTTAGCCTTCAGGCATAAGAAGTTGCACGAGCATTCTGCAACGGCCTTGATCAAATTCACAATCAATCAAACAAATTTGGTATACATATACTTTCTGCGATTCCAAAGCAAAGTAACACAGCGTACGATCATGACAGATGCAACGTGCTCACAACGACTTATTTATTTATCACGAAGCCATGACCATATAAGGAGCTGTTTGACCACTCGGATAGTGTCGCGGCACCTTCGAGGAGCGTTCCGCGACCCTATCAATGTGACGTCACGGAGAGGGTAAGAGAGCGAGCTGCGGCCGGCCGCGGCAGAATTCCACCCGCCACCGAAAGCAACAGACGTTTGCTACGCTTACCGCTCACAGATAATTAGTTACGGAATTCCCGGGCGTGTCGCATTAGTTTGAAGACCATTCTTAATATTATTAGTGCTAATAGTTAACCCATTAAGTCCCAGATTGCAGAAATTTTATTGGTACTTTCGAGCTCAAATATTTTGATGAATAGGACGGAAGGTTTATTGCAATATAGTCATTCCTACTATTCTCGGGTGTGCTCTACACGATACAATGGTTAAAAAGACTAAAAAAATTGATTTCCAATAAATAATTAACAAATTAAAATAAAAAATGTGATTTTTTGGAGCACTTTTTTTTTCAATCCAAAATCAGAGGAAGAAGGAATTTTATTTTTACCGTTGCAAATATGCACAAGAGTGCACAAAATATTTGAACTTTCCAAATCCGTTGAGTTTTTTCGACTATGATTTTTTTCAGCAAAATGGCGGCCAAAAAACGGGAATCAATATTTTGGATTTTCATATTTATCAATATTTTAAAGCATTCATTTTCATATTTGATATATTCCTTTGAAATTCCGTATACAGGGGTTTTCAATGTCGCTGATAACGATTCTGACTTCAAATTCTCAAAATTCTGGATACAAGATGGCGGTTTCAAGATGGCGGCTGACGATTTTACACATTTTTAGTCGGAGAATCGTGAAAATTTGGAATAATGGGTTTTCGAGGGCGCTGATGATAAATCTGACATCAGATTTTCGAAATTCTGTATCCAAGATGGCGGTTTCAAGATGGCGGCTCATGATTTTGTATATTTTTAGTTGGAGGTTCGTGAACAATTTGGACCAAACTTCGTACGTATGTTCTCTAGTACCATAGAAAGCATACGCAACAAGTTTTGGCTCCCAACTCTTCGTCTGAGCGAACAGAAGCTATAAATTCATTTTATATTTACCTGATGATTCATTCTATCCGGATGACTGGTTTCCACTGTTGCTGTACTCTTGTCTCCATCAGGTGGTGCGTCAGCGCCACCGACGACAAGTATGCGCAGCAAGCGAGGGGACGCGACAAGCCATTATATACAGCTCGTTTACGGTTTAACCTCGCACCTAGAAATATTTTTCTTTTAACCTCTGTCCTGCAGTTCTTCAATGGTTTCAGCTATAACTGCATTCAGTTGAGTTTAACTACGTCAGAAAAGATTGGCAAAAATTGACGACAGACACTCTGAGCCTCTTGTAAACCTCGCTAACAAAATTTTTCCCACCACTGACGTATATTACGTGAGAGTGGTTCGAGGCCTATTGCGAGCATGGTTCTCAACGTAACGTAGACGTATATTACGTCCAGCCTCGTATCCTCGTATGATAGCGATGAAGAGATATACATAGATATATTATATAGTTATAGTAGTATCGTCGTAGTAAACAGCTGGAAATACATATATCCCATCAGGTCATATCAGTGCCGCGGTGATAGCCTTAGGAGAAATATGTTTATATATAATAACTAGCGTCCCCCGTCGCGGCTTCGCCCGCGAATATGTGTATTGAGTTCGAAACGTTGTTACTCTCATCTATTGTTGAAAAACTCGTATAATATGTATTTATCTGTAAACTTTGATTAATTTGATATTTAGTAATCCTTGGAGTTGTATTTTTCATGTATCCTCTGAGAATTGGAAATTTTGGATAAACGGCGTTCTTAGTTTTTGAAATTTAAGGAATTAATATGAATTTGTTACGTGCAACTCCTGTCCGTGAGAGAGCAGCATACAATTGGCCGCGTAAAAAACATTCTGTTTACGAATCTATCCCTACGTACTTAAAGGTCTGTCCTCGAGATTTGTTGATCGTCAAGGCGAAAGAAAGTTTTACAGGAAATTGTAATCGTTTGAATTGGAATGGTAAGTCTGATAGAATCATAGGTATGTGAGGTATGAATTATGTTTCTCCAGCTGCAGGCCCTGTAGGAATATTTGCTTCGATTATATTTTCCCGCATAACTTTGATTTGAAACTTTGTGCCATTACATAAATTGGGAGGATTTGGATAGCGTAATAGCATTATTGGAGAACTAAGTTTTAATTTTAAGTCATGACGTAGAAAAGCCTGAAGGATCTAAAGAGTTCAGAAATTCTTGAGGGTAGTGTACAACTTTATCAATGTTGATCACTGTATCGATTGAATGATAATGTCGTATTCCATCTAACTTTCCTAAAATAATATTATTAATATTATGAGCGGTAGCGTTTAGAGGTGTCATAATTGCTCTTTCGCATAACCAATTGTAAGGTTCGTCAAAGAGATTCTCAATTTCTGGATAGACTTTAGGAATCAGGTCCATGACTATTAACAGTCGTTTCTACTTTTCTATCAATATTCATGTAATCATTTTCTTTTGATATTTTCCCATCTCCAATTTCTAGAAGTTCTAAAGCAAATTGCAAATCTCCACCCCCAAGAGGCAATAAACTCCCAATACTATGATATACTTGCCCTTGAATTTTGAAAGTGAGCCTAAAATTTCCTTCTCGAATTTCTTTAGCTCCAAATGAGGTCATTTGAAACAGTTTATTATACTTCCTTAAATAGGCCAGAAAATGCGTGAAATCAGTGTGGTTCTCTGAAGGAATACTTCTGAGAGGTTTTGGTGGCTCTTCAATAGCAGAAAGATTAACTTCTCCACCAGAACAGCACAATCCAGGAGCTTCATCTAGCAACTTTTTGGCTTGACACTTGTCACATACTTAATTCATAGATCCAACTACAATATCTTTTATTTAAGCGTATTTTTTGGTTGGGTCATACGCAAAAGCAGATTTTCCACGTACTATGGATGGGGCTTTAATTATTCGACCCATACGAACGGCTTGTGTTCGTCAGGTTCTAATCGTATACCGCCTAATGTTACTTCTGGGTCTCGGCATTGTTACTAAAATTATTTGGCAGCAGGGGACTGGGATACAAAAGATCCCAGAAAAAGGCTGAGCTCATTTTCAAGCTCTCTTATATAGCCGATAGAACGCTGACTCTTGCGAGAGAGCACCGCACGGTCGGTTACCCCCACCACAGAAAAATACATTGTCTATTTCTCGGTTTCTACTCAAAATTTTAAGACGCCACATACCCATAAACATACCTGGAGTGGTCAAGAATAAAGTATAAAAATTTCATGAAAATCGGTTCAGTAGTTTTTGAGATTAGCGGCCACAAAAAAGCAGGCTGTCCTTTTATAGAGTAGTATAGATGTAATAGAAGTATCGTCTCGTATACGACGATCGTATATGACAATAACTGCATGGGCTAGGCAAAATCATAACGCGGGCAGTCATGGTCAAAAGTGCAAATGTGCTGGACGTCATCTTAGCTACTTCAGCAGCTTTGTCAATCCGACTTTAAATTGATTGAGTTGTTTGACATGGGCTAACCTGTTTGTTGATGCTGATATACTTTTTAAGGTAAATCAGTTTCTTTATTTTTTTGAAGATTTGAGTTTAGATTATTCATTGATTGATGAATGAATCTAATCAATTACTTTTTTTGCAGTTTAAAAATAGATGTCAATGAAGTTAGAAGGCTACAACTGCTCAGTCTTTTCATACGAGCCACAGGAGCTGGCAAAACTCATCATACAAGATGAGAAAATAAGTTCTCGCCAATGAAAGATTGTCTTGAAATGAACATGAATAAGCAAGTAGAAGACTTCTACAGAATAGTGTATTTCAGTTGATGTGTTGGAACTTTGTTGACAATTACACCTCTTTTAAATATCCACATGTCTACAGGAGGAGACGTCTAGATATGTTATGAGTGTTAGCTTTATCGACACTTAAGTAAGTAATTTCAGTATCCGACAAACATGAGATGATCAGTGTAACTCAAAACTGTTGACGTTACCAGCTTCTTATCCGCCAGCTCATATAATTCTCGATTATGGAAATTCATCACCTATTACCATGGAAATGTTGAATAACTATTCATAACTAGTGTGAGGACAGAATAAATTTTGTGATAAAGTGATGAATAGTGAACA
This sequence comes from Aphelinus atriplicis, assembly GCA_020882685.1. Taxonomy (NCBI): domain Eukaryota; kingdom Metazoa; phylum Arthropoda; class Insecta; order Hymenoptera; family Aphelinidae; genus Aphelinus; species Aphelinus atriplicis. The sequence continues at coordinate 602,932 of JAJGQD010000022.1, read as the reverse complement.
GTTATATGTGAAAAAACAGCTGAGATGGAAGGCAGCTTAGCATGAAACTTTACAACTTTACAGTAGGAGACGACTAGATATGCCATGTAGTGATTGCTTCATTGAAACCCGTATCAGTGATTTAAATATTCAACAATCTCAAGATGATCAGTGTGATTGAAGATGGTCGACTCACTAGCTCATTATCCTCCAGCTTATGATTTATGGATTGAAATTTATTTCACAGACTAGTGTGAAAATGTGAGAGTATTTTATAATCTTTAATACCTAGTGCGAAGACAAAATAAATATATTGACAAAGTGAAAAAATGTGAAAAGTTATACATAAAAAACAGCTAAGATGAAGAGTAGCTTGTGATGGAGCTCCATAATTTTACAGGAAGAGACATCTAGACATATTATGAGTGTTAGCTTCGTTGACACTTTTTCCGGTGGTTCCTGTATTCTACAATTTGGAAGATGATAGGTGGAACTCAAGACTAATTGTTGTTGACCATATTAGCTCATTGTCACCTCTAGCAATACTTGAAATTCAGTATTTGGTGAATCATCACACGAACGATGGCAAACCGTAGCTACCAGCCATTGTTTGATTCATTAACGTATGTATACAGCAACCCAGTGCATTCCTGATTTTGCATAATCATCAGTATAGAACACAAACGCTGTTGGTTTCGTACACACCCATGGGATCTGATCTGATTTTCTACGTATTCTGAATCATCCATTTCCTCGATAAAACCCTCAATATTTTTGTACACGCCAGGATTAATCTGGGCTACGTCTATTTCTCCTTCCTCACTGGCGAATTCCGTTTTTACAGAATGTCGATGTTGAAATATTACTCATCTCTTCGTCGAGTCTGGTCATAGGCACTTTTCAGGTTTTAACTAACCATTAGATGGCCCTGCAAATGGTCGACACTTTCTTGAGGAAGTAAAATAATTTTTCTGGCATGCTCCATCTTTGTCGTTTGGTCAGCAAATCACCGATGATAATACCTATTAGACGGGCGACGGGTGCTGGTGAAAATCAACCATCGTGTTGAGCGACGATTCTCTTCTTATTTTTGAGATTATCGTGGAGGCTCGTTAATATTCTGAGAACGGGTACGTGTTTGCGAAGACACAACTTATTTTTGGTGAGGGTAATATTTCTGTTCAGTACGTTCAAGGGACACTTGTAAATGTGTCTGACGAGTTGTGGATCGGCTCTGCGAAGGATCGCGTTACGCTGATCGGCATTAAGGTCGTACAAGGCTCTGAGGATTTTTATATATCTCCGTGCTAACGGACGGTGATTTTCGAAGCCATCACTGTGGTGCAACTGGCACGTTGTCATAGGGTCGCTATTTTTTATCTTTTTTTAGGTGCATAAACGTACTTCGCTCGTCGTCGGGAAAAATTCATCGGAACCAGCAATCATCAAGGGTTTTCTGCTTAAAATCGAGCAAAAGAATAAACAAATGGCCGTGTCGTATCCCGACTAGGGGACCTTCAACCAGAGATTTGTTTTGGGTAGGAGAACGTTCGGGCGATCCTGGTCGCTTACCGCCTGAGAACTCACCTAGTGCAGACTGTAGTGAAGATGACTCTGGATCGTAATAATTGATGTTTTTCTAATTCAAGCGTGTTCCTTTTGTACCGAGTCGTGTCCCTCTAATGGGTATGGATGGTGGATGTTCCTTACGTACTTATTGGGGAGGGAAACGGACGGCAACTGTCCGTTTTGTTCTCGTAAGCAAGAATAGAAATTTATGTCGAATTTAGAGATATTTTATATTTCAAATCTTTGGATGCAAAATTTATGTTATTTGAGTGGAAAAGTCGGACTATAGTGCCCTTTTATCGCTCTTTTTCATAATACGAACAATACGTTGATTTCAAATGATTGGAAATAATGATGTCGTGGCAGAACGGGGGAATTCCATTTAATATGAATATATTTAGAGGTAGAGGAGTAGATACGGGTAATTAACTGTTGATAACGATAAACATGAAGTTACTGTAAATGTATTGGGAATTCTCCTTACTCCTTTACAATCATAACGCTTATTTGGCTCGTTATTATACGTAAAAACACAAAAAAAAGGCTACGCCAGATACGCCTCGAAGGAATCGCAAATTTAGAAATATGTATATGAATGAAACTTGAATTTCTCAGACTTAAAACTACTCCCCGGCGGGGAGGCGTGACAAAAATGACTTAAAACTAGTATTCGCTAACCAGATTTGCAGAATATTGCAGACGGTCTAGTTGACTCGGCGACGGAGGTTGCAGCTGGTGTTGCAGAGATCCTTCGGAAAGACTTCAACGTAACGCAGGGACTCACTGCGGGCCGCCAGGGACGTGTTCTTCTTCGCGCGCCTCTCAAGTGCTCAGCTTCACGGAGCACGGGTCGGTACTTGGATCAACGTTTGACTATTAGTTTTGTCAAGCAAAAGGCGCGGAGTGTCGGATGCACTCCTATTTAATTGTTAGTGTTGACCGTGGATAGAGAGGGGCGCAAAGACGTCACGGAGCTGGCCACCCAATAGCGAGCCGCCGCGTCCAGAAGCGTCGACCGAAGGAATCCGCTGGCAAAGCACCCCGCTGCCGCCGAGTTGAACGCGATCGCACGCGTCGGTGTCGAAATTGCTGAATTTTTGCGTGAGCTGGTATATGGCCAGCATTCCTCGACTTAGAGCTAAGTTACATTCTAGTGAAAACCTCAAATATTGTATGAATTATCAATAAGATTGTCTACATATGAAAGAAATAATGATGGAAAGTGCTAATAGATTGCTAGATTACAAATTTTAGAACAACTTAAGACTAACTTATAGTTACTGAAGCTAAGATTGACACAATGTTATCATAATAAAATTATCATAATAAAATCTTAGCATGAGCGGAGATGGAGTAAAGATGAAATAGAAAAAAAATAATGTCG
>JAJGQD010000161.1:0-10628 GCA_020882685.1 Aphelinus atriplicis | reverse complement strand
ATTCGTCGAAATTACCGTTTATTTACATCCCTAGCAACCGTTGTTTTGGAAGCTGGAAAAACAGTTTTAAGTCACACTCGATGGCCAGAGGCACTAAATTATTATATTTGTTCCATAGCAATCGTTTTTTACCTCCCTAGCAACCATTACGAAGGTTGGAAATTATTAATTTATGACCTATTTCCATTATTCTCTACGGCAAAGGACACAAAATCTTCCCAATTAGCTTTTCAGTAACCGTTGTTTACCGCCCTAGCAACCGTTGCTAAGGGAAAGAAAAATTCACGTAAGTTTCGTTTCCAGTATTTTCAACTGCACAGGATACAAAATCTCCATTTTACCCATAGCAACTATTGTTTACGTGTCTAGCAACCATTGCAATCTTACTCAAAATCTGCTGCTGAAAATCTGAAATGGAACACGCGGAATACCCAAACCAAAAAATATGATCTAGCACATATCACTATTAACCTAAAGTTAAACCCACTATTAATCTGAAAACCGCTGCCAAGTGCCTTAGCAGTATGCTTTCTCAAAGAGGCTTCAACATCACCCACAAACGCGTCCCAAACCTGTATTTTCACCTTTCCACTAGCGTAGATACTATCATCTATTTTTCAAAAATTACAAAAAAATTATTTAATCAATTCAATTCGTATCTTTGTGACTGTGTAAAGTGTCGTTCTTTTTCAATTGACCAAACTATGTTGCGAGTGTTGATGTCTGACCGGGCTCTCTTATTATTTGATCAAATGCAACAAAGCAAACTGTTCTAGGTTCTACACGATGCGAGACATTTGGACCTGCATAATTTTTCGATCAGTTCATCTTGTGACTGTCATACGGTTAAATGGCGGTCAAAATCGATCCGCACTGCCCTTAAGTCCGTATTTAGCACACTTGAAGACTCATTTTGATCATTTTCGACGGCAAAAGACACCAAATTTTCCCAATCTTCTCTATAGTACGTTGAAAATACTGGAAACGAAACTTACATCAATTTTTTTCCCCGTTAGCAACGGTTGCTAGGGCGGTTAACAACGGTTGCTAAGGAGCTAATTGGGAAGATTTTGTTCTTTGCCGTCAAAAATAATGGAAATAGGTCTTAAATTATTAGTTTCCAACCTTCAGAACGGTTGCTAGGGAAGTAAACAACGGTTGCTATGAAGAAAATAGAACAATTCAGTGTCCTTGGCCATCGAGTGTGACTTAAAACTGATTTTCCGGCTTGCTCCAATGAGCACTCATAAGGATTTGTGAGAAAACACGTTAGGAACGGTTTCAGCAAGATCGGACGATTTCTTCGAAAGTTATCCTAGACAAAAGAAACGAAAAATTTTACACCTTAGCAACGGTTGCTAGAGAAATAAACAACGGATTTTGCTGAAAATTGAACTCGGCCGAGATTTTGCCGCGACTAACCTGTGCAAAATTTCAAGAAGATCGGACCATTTCTTCGAGAGTTATCGTAAACGAAAAAAACGTTACACACATGCATACATACATACATACATACATATATTCACACATACATACACTTTTGGATTTCCATGTTTTTCGACCCGTAGATTACGAAAATCGAGGTCCCGAGGTCTGATTCGGTGGGTCGATTTTTGCCCCATCACAAAGCTTTCTCTTTGAGAAAGCAAAAACAAACGTTTAACATGAATATAGCTGACATTAATCTTTTATTTTGATTCGAATCGTTCATTCAGTATTCTTTTCAATCGAACAAAATCGAAAGTTCAAGTTTAAAGTTTTATTGTTTTGAATGTAATTTTCTTTTAATTATTACTACACTTATTATTGAAATTATTGATTTCTAAAGAACACACGGGGGGTTGGCGAGCGAAGCGAGCAGGGGGGTACCCCCCTAGTCATTACTAAACTCCCACCCTCGGAGATTGAATCCTACTAACCCCATAGCTTCTTTTCCTTGTGACATAAAATCATTTAATTCTTCTTTCGAATTCACGCTAGTCACTGAATTATCTATATAGAAACTGTCTAATAATTTCCTCATAATTTTTTGAGAGAACCTAGAGTTTGTATCAGCTATAATTTTTTGAAGATGCATCTCTATAATTGCACCTAAAATAAAGGGGCTACACGATATTCCAAAAACGACTCTACAATGACGGAATATTACACGCATTTTATTTTCATCAAACCAATAAAACCTCAAAAAATCTCGGTATCGCGATCTATACTTATTTGTAGGAAGGCTTTCTCAATGTCCGCGCTGATTCCATATTTACCTTCGCGAAATTGTGAAAGAATAACAGAGATCTGCTTTATAAGATTTGGACCTTTCTTCAAACAATCGTTGAGCGATGGGTAGGGCAGCATCTTCGATGAGGCGTCGAATACGGGCCTGATGGCCGTAGAGCTGTTCTCCTTCAGAACAGGGCAGTGCGGCAGGTAGTGTCCCCATGCATCTTCTTCAATATTGGGCACGCTTTCGATAATCCCGTCATCAAGCCATTGCCGAAATACATTGTAGCTCTCGTACAGGCCGTCTGCTTCTAGCCGTTTTATTGCTGCTTCAAGGCGATGAAGCTTCGTCGGCTAGAAGCAGACGGCCTGTACGAGAAATACAATGTATTTCGGCAATGGCTTGATGACGGGATTATCGAAAGCGTGCCCAATATTGAAGAAGATGCATGAGGACACTACCTGCCGCACTGCCCTGTTCTGAAGGAGAATAGCTCTACGGCCATCAGGCCCGTATTCGACGCATCATCGAAGATGCTGCCCTACCCATCGCTCAACGATTGTTTGAAGGGCCACGCCCTTATTCTCTCCGAGAGCCGGATGGTTTTCTATCCACGGTAATTGTACCTCGTAGCGGCCATCCTTGTTTACAATCACGGATTCCAAAAATTCCGCTTTCATTTCGGTTTGCTCCTGCAGCTGTGTTTATGGGAGATGGGGTCCTTGATGACCAACACACCGAGCTCCCATAAGTCCCTGATATTGCAATTCTGCACGTATAGCGAAATTGCCGTCGTGGCTGCGCTCGACGATCCTTTGCTACCTGGGACTTTCCCGGCAACGATCCATCCTAATTGCGTCTCGACAGCTGTTAAGCCGGATTTTAGCTGTTTTACACGGCCCGTCAATAATTTGCAGGCTACATCAATGCCTATGAGCACCGAAAATTGTTCATCATTATTTGGAGAATCGGTCAAGCAAATATTTAGTTCCTTCAATTCCTCGCACCACGTCCCTTCTTTTATTGGTGGCACCGTTTGACAAATTGTTTCTTGATCGAGGGCTGCAAGCGTACATGCATAATCGCCCTTCAAACTAGATATACATATCTGATACTTGTTATGCTCCACTGCATCCAATTTTCCTCCTCCGAAGATAAGATGATTCATCAATAGTTTTCCTACAGGTTTATACTTCACCCTTTCTGCAGCAGCTTTGGCGACATACGATTTTGTGAACCCCAGTCGAACAATAACCGCACAATTTCTTCATTTCCATTATTTTGCAGCTTGACTCTCAATGTCGCCAGGAGCACATCTGGTTCACCGGCAATATTTGCCGCCGTCACTGCTTGCACATCATTTTTATCATGTCCTGTTTGTCCATTCACTTCGATGTAACACATAATTGTCACGTGGCGTTTTGTACACTTTTCACACTTTAATTTCGAATGGCACTCTCTAAAACTGTGTCCAATTTTTAAACAATTAAAACAAGCGCGTTTCTTTTTTGCACAGGCTTGCTTATCTTGGAGACTCATTTTTTGGGCTTTCCTACACTTGTCACTAGGGTGATCTCGCGATTCACAGAAAAGACACACACTATCCTTTGCTTTTGCTGCCACAAATCCCGTAGCACTTGGGATATTCTTCTTTTCTAGATTATAGTTCACGTGTTGTTTTTTAGATTTGCCAGCGTCACTATTTTGAAAATCAAATCCTTGCATGGCCATTGCGATTCTCTCTTCACTTTCCACTTCTGATTGGATAAACTTGATTAGACGTGAGAGACGATCCTTTGGCTGGGTTGACGCGTTTTCGAGCTGCTCATAAGGCTGGCCCGCACTGCTGCGCTGCCATGCTCGTAGCAATTCTTCTGGCAATGAAAATTCCACCAGCGGGTATAACATTGCAGCACACGTTTCTGTAGTCACACCCAGACTTTCCAGAGCGCGTAAATATGATTCGAGTTTATCATACAATGAAGAAAGAGAATATCGACTGAGTTTGTGCGTATTTTGTAACACTAACTGCAATAATTCGCGCATATAAACTTCTATCTGAAGATCATTGCGGCCAAAACGATTGGTCAAACTAGAAATCACTTTTTCATAGTTTTCAGCGGTCAGCGGATAACTATTAACTAATTCCGCGGCACGTGATCCAGTAACCATTGATTGAATAAGATACTGGAATTTATCTTCTTTACACACTGAAGAATTTTCGTGGATCTTTTTTAAAGAGGCTCCAAAAGGTCAGCCAATTCTTCACAGTTCCATCAAATTTTGTTATTTCAATTTTCGGCAATTTATAAGAAGATTGTACTTCATTCTGTTGGATGGCTGTGGGACTTGGGGTTGTTCTTGTTGCACTGCGTAAATTTTCTTTATGTTTAACTTCCAAAAATTTGCGTTTATACGCATCCGCATCTTCTTGTTCCTTATCGATGCCCTCACTTGATATGGTCGCAGTAGCATACATTAAGTCAAGCACCTTGTTTGTAATTCCGTTAAGATCTTCCATTTTATCCACTAACAAGTTAAAAGCAACGGAAACTTCAGCCGCATTTGGAGTCGGCGATTCAGCTTTTCGGTTATAATGACCAAGCGCTTTGGTAAAGGCGGTACGAAGTGCCGCTCTTTTCTTTTTTGCGATATCTATCTTTGACAAAACTTATCACTCGTTAATCACAATTCACAACCACAAGTCCTGTCACGGTCGCCAGATGTTTTGTTGTATGTACGTTGGGAATGATTATGATGCAAGTGCTTTAAAAAACTCGGAGTCAAAGATGAATCTATTTGGATTAAATTAAATTTATTCGAAATTACTAGTCTACAAAAAAAGATATACATTGATATACAGAGGGCTCAGGACAAGTATACGATGGAGTCCCTCTGTGACACTGCCTCTTTCGAAGCATTTCGGCAGCACCAAACCTTGGGTGCATCCCCACTCTTGCACAGTGTGCTTATACCTGTAACGAGGAAAAGGGATCTAATACTAAATACGACTATTCCTATAATCAAACATAAGGCTTTGCCTGGTTTTTAATGAGATATCATTATACTCGGATCACGGGATCCCAGACATAATAATTGAGCCGGAAAACTCAATTTTCCTCAAACTTAAGAATAGAATAGAATTTTTTTACTATTTTTCCCGTAATCCTGATAACATTTGCTATAGTAAATAGAGGAATAATAGACCTCAAAATAGACGTCCCAGAGAAATCGTAGAATCCCCAAGGTAACACTCCTAACATATTTAGACGTCTTCTTCTGTGGACTTGTGCATATTTATATAAGATGTTATTGTCAAAAAAGATCCAACACGTCAATTGAAATACACTGGGCTGTAAAAGTCTTCTACTTGCTTATTCATGTTCATGTTAACCCATTAAGTCCCAGATTGCAGAAATTTTATTGGTACTTTCGAGCTCAAATATTTTGATAAATGAGACGGAAGGTTTATTGCAAAATAGTCATTCCTACTATTTTCGGGTATGCTCTACACGATACAATGGTTAAAAAGACTGGAAAAATTGATTTTCAATAAATAATTAACAAATTAAAATAAAAAATGCGATTTTTTGGAGCACTTTTTTTTCAACCCAGAATCAGAGGAAGAACGAATTTTATTTTTATGTCGAAAATATGCACAAGAGTGCACAAAATATTTGAACTTTCCAAATTCGTCGAGTTTTTTCGACTATGATTTTTTTCAGCAAAATGGCGGCCAAAAAACGGGAATCAATATTTTGGATTTTCATTTTATCAATATTTTGAAGCATTCATTTTCATATTCGATATATTCCTCTGAAATTCCGTAAACAGGGGTTTTCAATGTCGCTGATAACGATTCTGACATCTGATTTTCGAAATTCCGTATCCAAGATGGCGGTTTCAAGATGGCGGCTCATGATTTTGTACATTTTTAGTCGGAGAATCGTAAAAATTTGGACTAACGGGTTCTTTGGGGCGCTGATGATAAATCTGACATCAGATTTTTGAAATTCTGTATCCAAGATGGCGGTTTCAAGATGTCATGTGAAGTACTCTTGGAGCTTTAAATATTAATGATGTAATCCATAGTCACGTATGCTCCACCCGAGTACTAATGTTTGAAAAAATGAAACTAGGCAACACATTGAACCTCATCCGACGGATGATGTATTGATTGATTTAAGATAGCAAGAAAATCTGGAAGGAATCGGAAAACATATTGGACCTCTTCCGAAGGATGACAGATGACTTACTTTAGACAGCGGGCGGGTTATCCTTACTCAGAGATGAGCTCGTCACTGTTGCTCCTCATGATAGCTTCTAACGATCGCCTCTCACAATTGCTCCTAAAGGTTGCCCCCCACGATTGCTCCTAACTAATGCTACACTCTTTTGTTCCCTATGATTGTTTCTCGCAATTGCTTCTCACGGATGCTCCACACTATTGCTCTTCACGTTTTTTCCTCATTATTGCTACTCACGATTGCTCCTCACGAATGCTCCGCACCATCGTACCTCACAGTTGCTATCAACGAATGCTCTTCACTCCTGTTCCACATGATTACTTCTCACGGTTGCTCCCCACAGTTGCTACTCACGATTGTGCCCCACGATTGATCCTGATCATTGCTACTCACAATTGCTCCTTACGATTGTTCCCACGATTGCTTCTTATAAATGCTACACAATCTTGCTCCCCGCGATTGCTCTTCACCATGGCTTCTCACGATTGCTCTTCACGAATGCTCCCCGATATTGCTCCTCACGGTTTCACCTCAATATTGCTACTCACGATTGTTCTTCACGGTTTCAACTCACGATTGTTCCCTACGAATGCTCCTTACGATTGTCCCCCACGATTGCTCCTCACAAATGCTGCTCACAGTTGCTCCTTACACCTCTTCCTCAGGGTTGCTCCTCACGATCGTTTCTTACGAATGCTCCTCACGATTGCTTCTCAAGATTGCTTCTCATAATTGTCCTTCACGACTGTCCTCACGTTTGATTTTCATGATTGCTTCTCACTATGGCTCTTATGATTGTTCCTTACGAATGCTCTTCATGGTTGCCCCTCACAATTGCTTCTAACCATTACTGCTTACCGTTGCTCCTCACACGTACTCCTCAGAGTTTCTCCTTATGATAGCTCCTCAAGGTCGCTCCTCGCGAATGCTCCTCACGATTGCTTCTCACAATTGCTTCTTACGATTGCTCCTCACACCTACTCTCCAGGGTTGCTCCTCACATAAGCTCCTCACGAATGCTTTTCACGATGGCTCTTCAGTATTTCTCTTCACTAATGCTTCTTACCATTACTACTCACGGTTGCTCCTCACACGTTCTCCTCAGAGCTGCTCCGCACGATTGCATCTCACGATTAATGCTCACGACTGTTGCTCACGGTTGCTTATCATCAATGTTCCTTACGATTGCTCGTCACGATTGCTCCTCACACTTACTCCTCGGGGTTGCTTCTCACGATGGTTTCTGATGGTTGCTCTTTACGGAAGCTCCTTACGAATGCTTTTTACGATGGTTCCTCATGATTGCTTCCTACTTCTACTCCTCACGATTGCTCCTTATGGATGCTAGTCAGCCATGCTCCTCACTTTTTCTTCTCACGGTTCCTCCTCACAAATGCTCTTCGCGGTGGCTCCTCACCATTCCTACTTACCATTGCTTTCGCGGTCACTCCTCTCGAATGCTCCTTATCACTTTTCCGATTGCACGCGGGCTCCGGTTCGAGATAGGAACCCTTTTCTCATCGTGGGGGCGCTCGGCGTGACCACTGCCAACTTCGGGCGTGCCTCTAGAGCAAACTCTCTGCTCTGTTTCTCCCCTCCCAGCCTATTTTGCAAGTGATTTCGGTCGAGGAGGCCACGGACTTCGCCGAGGTCCGATTTTTTGGCTGGGCTTGAGCCTCCGACTGCGACCTCCATCCTCCTGTGTTCGGGTGCGTGCGGGTCGAAGACATGTAGGGTTTTGGTGGGCCCTGAAAGCTCGCCTTGGCTCCCTCTCTGTCTTCGTCTCCTGTTGCATCACCCCCGGAGCTCAGCGCCACCACCAACAAGCTCATGGTCATGGCACGCCACTTTGGGTTACTCATGCACACCATAGGACCCCACCGTTCTCTTACGAGGCTCGGCTTTTCGATGAAAGTGTCAATCTCCTTGATGACGTTCTTTTGGAAGGCCAGTTGAACCTTTTCTTCGAGCACTCATTCGATCTGCGCATGCTGGAAGATCTCCGCGATCTCCCGCGTTGAGAGGCCCAGATCCGCCATCTCCTGCCTATCAGCTGCTCCACCTCCTCGGCTTTCCTGGCAGACCATCCCTGTATGAAGTGGTGGCGTGCAGCCAGCCGCTCGCGGACCACTTCGTGGGCCCTGTGACCTCTTCTCTGTGACCATGTGTGACCCTAAGGTCTCTGCTTCCTCCAGTTTTTTTCAAACTATTTCACTGTTCATTTCATTTATGGTCTTTGCCGTTTGTCCAGTTATGCGACCTAATTAACACTTTTACTGCATCTTTGTACGATTTCATCAGAGCGTCTGCCATTTTTCTCAGTCACTTGAACAATTGGGAATTGAATAATTTGTAATGTTACTAATTTTCACACTGTTCTGAGAAAAAACAAATCTTAACAATCGAGAACAAAAGAAACCAACACCTAAATCTGTTTTAAGATTACCTAACAACAACAATAACAAACAAAATTGTACAAATCAGCAAGTGTGAACCGTGTAATCGCACCACTCAACTCGACAAATCTTTCTACTCGCAGGGACCCACACGTATACGACGTTCACCTGTGCCACTTATTCATACAATGTCTACTGTAATTTCCCTTACTCGATCGAACGTTCCTACTAGGAGTTATTTTCCGTCTTGCTCGTCTATATGTATGTCGTTGCCTCCGAACAAGACGAGGCCAACTCGCAGTCCGTGCAATGATTTTCCAATCAAACCAAAAACTAAATCTCTCACAATAACATTAATCATCGGCATGATTTTTTTTACAATCTATTTTGTGCGTGAATATCGGGTAAACTTGTGAGCGAGATGAAAAATTCGCCCGCAAATTGATGAATTATCTCGCGAGAAATTGGAATATTTGCAAATTATTGCACGGACTGCGAGTTTTCCCCTTCTTGCCCGGACGGCGAGTTGTCCTCTTCTCCAACCGGGCACTGAGTTGGCCCCTTCTTGTTCAGAGGCGGCGATATCATCAATGATAAAATCACCTTAATCGCCATATGATGGAAGAAAATGGAGTGTAAACTCCGTCAGTGTCCAAAGCAGTGCGATATTAATGAATATGTGTGTGAAATAAAATATTGATCAATGTGCATGTGTATACAATACCAAATACGATTTGTAATATTATCTTGTTTCGTTCAATTTCAGTGTTTGGGATATTATCTGGTTGTGTGCTGAAACCCCTAACCGTATGACAATCTAATATATTGATAACCGAAGAAAATTCCTCACCAAGCACAAGAGGAACCACCAAAATAAATAGTAGAGAAGGGAAAAAAATTTAAATTTGAAAAAAAAACCAGAATTATAAATCGACTCCTGATCGGTCAACGCAAATCAATGTCAGTATACCAATGAAATTATCATGAATACGGATTGTGAACTACATTCATGATTCATATTGCTGAATTTATACTGGCTCATTCTACTTACCTCATAAGAAGTATGAGGAACTCAAGGCGTTAACTAGGTTATCATGGAAAACACCTAATAAAACGCGCATTCATTTTCATCCCACCTACGAATATATTGGTCATTATATATTCTAAACTCATTCCATGAAGCGGATTATTTATACTACTAATATCTCATTCTTCTTCTACAATCCAGAACAGTTGAATTATGGACGTTAAATAATGATATCCACTCGAAACTGTATCTGAACTTAGTAACTCCCTAACTATCTCTCGATATTTGGGGACCAATCCAGTGTAAATTGGAGAAAGAAAATTATGTATTGATGTGGAGCATTTCCGAAATGAGTCGTTCCTTATAATTCACCTCGTGGTCTGAAATTTGAGCATTATTCCAATCAAATATATGTGTGCTGTTTCCTATGACGTGCAATGAGACAGATAGTAGTTTATTAGTAATTTTTTGGGGTTCAGTGATTCTATCTTTTGATTTTATTTTCGTTTCTCCGGAGAAACATGACGAACATTCGTTACAATCAAATCTATATACCACCCCCGTTTGATCTAATACATCTGTTTTATCTTTGGCAAGTTTAATTATATTTGTGAGATTATGATTGACTGAAGGAACTGCTCGAATGCTCAATTTTTCAAGAGAACCGGACCACTTGTTGAAAAAACTTAAAACGCGAGGCGAATTATAGAAACGACTTACTTTGGAAATGCTCCACATCAATA
>JAJGQD010000160.1:0-15304 GCA_020882685.1 Aphelinus atriplicis | reverse complement strand
ACGTTTAATTTCCAAAACCGGATTATCGAGTAAGTGTTAATGTTCAGAAGTCGTCAATCTATGCAAAATCCAAAATACACTTTTGTGGATCGAAATATGGCATGCGACTTTCTTTCAACTTTATCTAATGTCGCGCCGACACTGATACCAACCTAAATAGGCCACTGCTTATTATGGTAACACAATTCTTCGCGTTTTGAGTATTCCTAGTATATCCACGGTCGGCTAACAAAGGAACCTCCGTATCTTGATCACTGAAAAAGATTTGAAAATGTCGAAAAAGAGTAAGGAAAAGAATAGGATATACATTTCAAGCTGGGAAAAGGAGCCTTGGGCCCAAGGTAAATGTTGAAATTAATAGAATCTCTCTTAATAATATTATTCATCCGATCTGGGTGCCATAGAAAAGTTAGGTTAGATGTCAAATAGATCAAGAAGAACGTCGTGATCAGTTTATTTGAATTTAATTTGACATTGAAGAATAGCGTTCTCTCTAATAACTATCAAGTAGCAAATCGCAAATCAACAATTTCAACATACATGTAATGTATATGTATGTAACATATATCTATTTTTTTTCAGGATGGCTCATGAAAAGCTCTAACGACGATGCAAGCAAACAAGCGTTTTGCAAAGTCTGTAATAAAGATTATCGAGCCCATCATGGCGATCTGCAGAAACACGCAGATACCGAATTTCATAAAAAAAAATTGGGTCGTTTGAATAACCAAAAGAAAATATCGACAATGTGTAATCTGCGTTCAAGTACAGAAGAGAAAGAGAGAGACTTAAAACTTGCAACTTATATTGCATGTCACTCAAGTATTCAGAGCTCGGACCATTTATGTGAGATTTTGAATGATTTGAACTTTAAAAATCTAAAATTGCATCGCACAAAATGTACTAAATTAATTCAGTACGTCATAGCACCAAGTATGTTGAATGAATTAGTGTCTGACATGCATAGGCAATACACTCGGCGCATATACAGTCCACTTTATGAGAGACTGCCTCGACGCTCGTAGACCCTTTACAGTTATAGTGTAGAAAGACCTTTACACTTGCATAAAGCTTCTTTTCCACTACTAGAATAGATTTAACATTCAGATAATTCTTTTTTTCTCATTTATTATAAAACTAAGAGCACTTCATAGTATTATTTGGATATTGTTTTTTTTTCCCTGTTACTTTAATAGTATTGTTTACAAGTGTAGTACCGTATAGTACTATTTGAGGTTGAATTTTTTTTTACTCTTATAAGGAATCATTTATACATCTTACATTATAATAATATAGTAATATTTTGAGAATTTTTTTTTTGAGTATTTGCGACTGGTTTCTGCAAGGTGCAGAGTAATTTACAGTGATTTAGAATATTCCTAGTAACATTAAAATTCAATTTTGAATAATTTTACATTTAACAGCAATAATAATATTTTCTTTAAAATTTCGTTTTTTTTTATCAATAAAGCCAAAGGTCTAGTGGCAGCTTGAACCACAGCTGCGAGCGCAAATAAATAATTGCACTCAACTAAAAATATATGAAGCTTTACAACATAAGTGTGACAAATTTAGTCACCAAAATAAAAATGGGTAAGCCCACAGAATAAAAGCGTGAAAGTTACAAATAAGCAATTGTGACTTATATCACAAAATATAGTGCGTTTTCCCACAACAATTTTCTTTTCTTTCTCTTTTCGTTTTTTCTTATAAAAAGTATACTTGATTACTGTTTCGCTTTAGTTCTTTTTCCCTCCCTTCATGATTATTTATCTTTTGATAATAGATGAATCTCAAGGAATAACTTGGGAGGAAATATAGTATTTTTAGCTAAGAATTGACAGAAAAATCCTCCTTAGCCATATTATTGGAGATATAACATAGAATAATCCTTGATGAATAATTGATTAAAAATAAAATACGATCTTTTTTAGTCTTTCTTCTTCTTTTATTTTCGATTTTGTCCCCCGTTCACCCCCAAATTTTTTTTTGGGAAAATAAAATAGCCCATATAAGAAAGATAACTCGATCACCCCAACGAATCACCAGTTGCGACATGGCGCCAGACGAGAGCGCACTGAGACAAGTGGCCGCGGCCGAACGCGAATTGAGAAATTCACTGCGACAAGTACAGGCGCGCGAATTATTAGCACAGCTACAGCAGCATGGGCTCAGCGATGAAGGTGATATCAACACACTGAAGGACCGGTGGACCAGATTCTTGCTTCGGCAAAAGTTTGGTTCCCATACACGAGAGTGGAACCCACAGGTCGATGAGATTCGGCCAGACGGAGCGAATGTGGTAAACCACAACACTGAGAATTTGCCCTCCACAATGGCAACTTTGCCACAAGGATCGCAATCTCTTGCACGTCCGCGAACACCGCAATCGCCTCAAAGGCAAGAGCCGACATCAGCTATATTCAACCAACAGCAACCACAGTGTATGAGCATGAACACAGCAGGCTCAGTTCATCAACCACTGGACTTCCCACTGTCAGATTCGGTTATCTTGCACAGAAGCATCACAAATGTGGAATTTCAGTTGGCCCAACAACTGCGAAGCATGACTCTGGCACAGCTCCAACAACTTGTAGGCGAAATTAATTTGAACACGATGGGAACAAGTGCCACTCTGAAGGATAGGTACGTGCGTTTTTTCCTTCGCCAACAGTTCGGGACAGAGTACGTTGCATGGGATCCAGTTATTGACGAATTGAACTGGCCGGCAGCGCCGGTACAGCAGGAACAGCCGCCATACCAGTTCACAAACACAGTCCAAGCACCGACCGAAAACGCCCAACAGTTCGATGGGTCAGGAGAGGAACAAATGGACTTAACGCCAACTATTGCAGGATTGTTCCAGTCGGCGACAGCCACACTGCCCATAACGGAGGCAAATGTGCGAGCCCACACAAACGCACATTGGGCAACACACAACCCACCGCCGCCCGGAGCAGCAAGCTCGACCCCCGCCCCTGTACGGCAACAACGCTATGGAGAGCATCCCAACAGACTGCACGTTCGACAAGCAGCAACAACTCAACGGTTAGCTTCCACCCGCAAGTTCGAGAGCAAATGCCACCGCCAGTATATTATGACTCGCTGAGCAATAATTACGACGATTCCACCCCATATGTGGAAGACAATTAGGTCGACCGCCAAGTCCCATGGGAGGGCTTGGAACAGCCAACACATACTATCCCACAGTTTAACCCAGTGGTCCAAAATATTCGTGCACCAATGCCACAATACCAACCGGGCACCTTCTGGGCCTATTTACCACAGTGTGGTTCGGCCACAAGTGGCTCCACCCCGGAACTTTGCCACGCAACAAGCCCCGTTGCGTGACTTAAGGGAGGGGGGGTATCAGGCTGCGCCTGATTGTACATGCCGACAGACGAGTCCGCAGATGACGCGAACCTCGAGATTCGCAGCGCCCACCTATGGAGGATCGTTGAACGGCAGTAAAACCACGGGTACCTGGACACGTTCAAGAAGTGGGGCCTGAAGTTTGAAAACAAACCTTGGGAAGATTCGGAGGATTTCTTGGACAAGCTCGAGAACTGTGTCACAGCGACGGACGTGACGTTTGACGAGGCCTTGCGAGCGCTTCCAGGTTCCAGGCGTTCGATGAAGTGACGGATATGTGGTTTCGCAAGCATCGATCCATGTTCCGAGATTGGGATGACTTTTTCAGAGCTTTTCGCCGCGTATACGGATGCGAGGATATCCAGGCAAAACTACATACCGAAGCTTGAGCCCGCACGCAAGGCGACGACGAGCCGGTCAGTACCTTCCTGACCAGCTGATTTTTGATCGGATGGAAGATCCCCTCCCGATCAAACAACAGTTGGATATTGCCTATAACAACCTCCTCCCAGCACTCAACGACAGGTTCACGAGAAATCAGTTTGCCTTGTTCGATGAGTTGTTGGATCTGGCCAAGCAGGAGGAGTCTCGAATTAAAAGGCGGAAAATGTTCAGAGCTCCACCACCCTCGAAATTTTCGGTGTTGGGAGGGGCAGCGTATGTGCCGACACAGAAACCGCGCCACTTCCAGGCCGCGGCCGTGGAGGGAAACGTATAAGAGGAGCACGAGCCAAGAGCGCAAGAAAAAGAGGCAGACGTCAAGAAGCTGTACGAAGAAGCCCGAGAAGAACTGGCTGCTCTGAATCATCGTGGTGCTAAGATTTCTCAAAAGGCCCTGTACCAGAGGCGTGAAGATCAGCACGAAGAGCGATCGCAGAATCGTGCCCCCTCGAACCCACCGAAGCCTGGTGGCAACTCCCCAAGCGCTAGCAAAATCCCCCAAAACACCCAAAGGCCGTCAGAACGAGGCCAACGAGGAACCACAGAAACCAAGTGGCCCACAAAAGACTGATCCGAACGATTTGTGCTCCAACTGTGGCCAACGGGGTCATTGGTTCCACGCTTGCCCAGACCCCCTTGGAACGTTCTGCTACTCCTGTGGGTACAGGAACGTCAAAACCCCCGACTATCCTCGCTGCATTAAGCGCAAGGCGGGAAACGAGAGGCGGGACTTCCAGTAGGGGCAGGAAGTCCAAAGACCACTGACGCCCCGACCAAGTCCAAATACAAGATTGGACAACCCACCACTCTGGAGTCAAGGAAGCTGATTCAGAGTCTGGAAGCGAGCGCCCAGGAATCGCGGCGACTGATCAACGCGATGCAGGAGCGCATTCAAGGAACAGCTATTTCCGTCTCGGCAGCGAAAGCCCCCGACCTTACCCCAGAGAGCCCCAACGGCTCAGCCGCTAACCCCGAAGCGGAACCGAAAGCGACTGTACCACCCGACCTAAGCCCGAATTACCCCCCAGCGGACCATCGGCGGACGTCGTCGCAGCCCTCAACCTCAGCGAGATGTGCCGTCGATCGCCAAAACCATTAACCACAAATGACGTGGAAGGCATGCAGATACCGCCACCCAACGAGATACTGCAGGTCATTAAGGACTCTGGGAGTCCCGCACCACTGTGGCAGATGGTGGCTCTGGACAGCTTGGCGGCGGAGATAGATAATCTGGCCCGCGAGGTGGACCCCGGAACGTCCAAGACCGCGGATAATCGATTCTTCTTGCCCTTGGAGTTGGGAGGAGAAAAGTATTCCGTGCTGATGGACATCGGGGCAGTCAAGTCGTACCTGAACCCCAAATTCAAGAGCCTGTTTGGCGAGAACGTCCAGCCGTCGCACGCCAGAACGGAGATGGCCTCTGGCCAAACCACCGGACTTGAAGGCCAAGTAACAGTGGATTTGACCATCGATGGGATAACCGAGGAGATCTCTTTTGGCATTCCCTCAGCTCTGGCATACGACGCCATCATTGGCATGGATAACATGAAGAAGTTCGGTATTGTGATCCACACCGGTGGGCACATGTGGATGAGCCGAGCCGGGACAGTCCATACCTTTGTTCCCGGCGAACTCTTCCCTTCTGGACCGACCGTCGCCGCCCAATGCGCGGGAATTTCGGAAATTTCCGAAACCCAGGCGGAGACCCTCCAACGGCTGTTGGACCGTATCTTGAAGCTACCCAGTGAGAAATTGGGCACAACGCACTTGACCACCCACAAAATCGATGTGCAAGGACATGCACCCGTGAAGCAGCGGATGAGGCCGCTGTCTCCAAAGATTTTGGAGGTACTCCACGAGCATGTGGATAAGCTCCTGGCCGATGGAATAATCGAGCCCAGCGAAAGCCCTTGGTCAAGCTGCCCCGTCGTAGTGCGGAAAGATAGCGGCAAACACCGCATCTGCTTCGATTACCACGACCTCAACGAGCGGACCCGGAAGGATGCATACCCCCTTCCCACCGTCGATAGCGTCTTGGACAAGCTGAGAAATGCTAAGTTTATCTCCAAGCTAGACTTGTCCCAGGCATACTATCAGATCCTCCTGGAGGAAGACAGTAAGCAGTACACGGCATTCTCTATTCGCGGTCGTGGGCTGTTCCAATTCCGGCGTCTACCCTTCGGCGTATCCAATGGGCCAGCGGCATTTCAGCGGCTGATGGACCGGATAATAACACCGGAATTGGAGCCGTACTGCTTTGCATATCTGGACGACATCGTGATCGTGTCCAGCTCATTCGAAGAACACCTTCGAGTGCTCGAGTTGGTAATTGCCATACTCAATGAGGCCAATCTCGAGCTAAACCGCGATAAATCGGAGTTCTGCTGCTCTTCTGTGGAATACTTGGGATACGTGGTGGACACCCGCGGTCTCCAAGCCAACCCCGAGAAGGTGGAGCCGATCCTGAACTACTCCGCACCCACTAACATTCGCCAATTACGCCGCTTCTTGGGAATGGTGGGCTGGTATGCGCGTTTCCTTGGGACTCTCTCCGATGACAAGATCTCATTGGTCGAGCTCCTCAAGAAGGACGTCAAATTCCACTGGGGTGAGGAGCAGGAGAGAGCGATGCAGCAGATCAAGAAGACGCTGACCAACCCTCCAATCCTCATTCGGCCCGACTTCTCAAAGCCCTTCTCCATCCACACTGATGCAAGTGATTACGCGGTGGGGGCGGTGCTGACCCAGGAATTCGACGGCAAAGAGCATCCGATCCTTTTTGCCAACCGTGTGTTGACCTCCGCGGAGCGGAAATACACCGTTACCGAGAAGGAGTGCTTGGCAGTCGTCTGGGCCATCAAAAAGCTGAGGCCATACGTGGAGGGGTACTCGTTCACGGTGGTCACCGACCACAGTAGTCTGTGTTGGCTACGCACCTTGAAGGACGCCCGCGGTAGAGTGGCGCGATGGGTGCTGGAACTCCAATCGTACGACTTCAAGGTCGTCCACCGCAAGGGTTGCATGAACGTAGTGCCCGACGCTCTGTCGAGAGCGTTCGAAAGCGCCGAAGCGCTCGCCGCGTGCGCGGAAGTCGAGGATTGGTACTCTCGACGCGTCGGCGATGTCCAAAAATTCCCCCATAAATACCCCACCTGGAAGGTGGAGAATGGGTTGCTTTACAAGCACCACCCCAACCCATTGTTAGACCCGTTCGATTTCGACCCCAACCCATGGAAATTGGTTCTTCCGTTGGAACAGCGGAAGCGAGCGATCTACAGAGCCCACGATGCGCCAGAAGCCGGGCATTTCGGCGTGGACAAAACATACCAGCGACTTGAAAACGAATTTTCCTGGCCCGGTATGTACCGCGACGTCCGCGAATATGTGCGGAAGTGCATGAAATGCCAACAGCATAAGCCATCCCAGCAAGGCCCTGTGGGACTAATGGGTAAGCGGAAAGTCGAAGAGCCATGGTCAGTGGTAGCCGCCGACCTGATGGGCCCTTTTCCCCCAAGTTCAAAGCGCTCTGAGTACATCATCGTGATTCAAGACCTCTTCACGAGGTACATAGAGTGCCGTCCCTTACGGGCCAAGACTGGCAAAAATGTCCTGCA
Organism: Aphelinus atriplicis; assembly: GCA_020882685.1. Classification (NCBI taxonomy): domain Eukaryota; kingdom Metazoa; phylum Arthropoda; class Insecta; order Hymenoptera; family Aphelinidae; genus Aphelinus; species Aphelinus atriplicis. The sequence continues at coordinate 7,877 of JAJGQD010000160.1, read as the reverse complement.
AGCCCTGGAGGAGCTCGTGATTTTCCGGTGGGGCTGCCCACTCTATTTCCTTTCGGATAATGGGAAAGAGTTGGCAAACGACACCGTGACCAAGGCCCTGGCGGATTATGGGATGAAAGTCACCACCACGCCACCCTATCACGCCCAGGCAAATCCGGTTGAGCGTGTCAACCGTGTGCTCAAGCCCCTGATTAAAACATTCGTTAGCGCGGACCAGAAAGATTGGGATAAACATCTCAATGAGTTCGCGTTTGCGTACAACTCCGCGGTCCATACAACGACCGGTCTGTCCCCATTCTTCCTTAACTTCGGAAGGCAACCCCGCCCCGCCAAATGTCTGCGGACAGAGATTGAGGGAACGACGAAAATCAAGCGACGCGACCCCACGACGTACGCCGACAGAATTAAGCGCCTCCGAGCGTTGCGCGAGCTTATCGCGGAGCATATCGAGAACGTTTCCGACCGGAAGGTGAAATACTAAAACCGCGGGCATCGTAATGTTTCGTTCCACGTCGGGCAAGCCGTGTGGATAAGCACCCACAACCTCTCCTCTGCAGCCAAGCATTACGCGGCGGGCCTGGCCCCTCCCAAGGAGAGAGTGGTTATATCCAAAATCCTCTCTCCCGTGGTGTTCGAAGTACGAGACGAAACCACTAAGACCACCGTGGTACCCATCGGCGACCTCCAGCCCGTGATTACCGAACCTGACCCACCTGTAACTGACCCCATTACTATTTCAGAACTAGACCAAGGAAATGAGCTCCGGCGAAGAGCAAGCGAGCCTCCCAATAGGCCAAGGGCCGACACCGCAGCAGGTGGCCGAGCCAAACGCGGAAGACCCAAAGAAGCGGCGAACCAGCCCAGCCCTCATCGACAGAGCCGCCGACCACCCCGAGCGGAATACCCATGGAGGATATTTCCTCCGCGCTCGAGCGCGTCCTAATGGGCCCGCCGATGCTCGAGGGTCGCTTTAGCCTGCCCCTCCACTTCCTGACGCCACTCCCAGCCATCGATAACGAGGCCTTGAACGCCATCGCCAAAGAAGAAGACCACGTGGCACCCCCACCCGACGCCCCCACGCAAGAACGCACATTGAGTCGGAGCGAGTTGGGAAGGTGGGTTGTCGCAGACCACCTAGCGGCGCTCAAGGAGCCCAGCGACGCCAAGAAGGGTCCGGCAAAGGCGACGCGTGGGCGGAAGGCCGCAGCTGCAGATCGCGTCTCCCGGACCAAACCCCTGGGCCCCATCAACGTGGCCACGGGAGTGACTGGGGCAACCAGTGTCACCACAACGGTGGCGATAAACACTGGGGCTGCTGCGTCCGGCAGCCAAACTACAGCCGCGAGCCAGGCCAACTCCCCACCTGCCACGGCGGCCATGAGCGGGGCAACCACCGGTACCTGCCCCAACAACACCACGGAGAAAATTACCCGCGCAATCTCGGCCGCGGTCAGTCGTGGAGCCATCCCAAAGCGGCCACCAACCAGCCAGCACCAGCCCACCGAGCACTACACGTTGGTGCGCACGAGTGCGGGTCTGTACATACCCGAGGGCTTGCACCAGCCTCTTGGGTTCCCCTGCTTCAGGTGCGACAAGCACGGCCACGGGTTCGAGGCTTGTGAGCGGGAGGTCAAAAAGACCAGGACCTTCTACTATTTCTGCGGGCAGCGTGGATATACTTACCGCCACTGCCGCTGTGACCTGGTTCGGCGGGAACCCGCACTGCCTAGCGCATCAGAAATGCTGAAGGCCACGGCCGAACGACTGTCCCGCAACGCTCAGGACGCTTCGGAGGCACAGCACGACCGCCGGACCACACCAGCCCGATCTAGATCTACGCAACGAAGCCCCAAGAAGACGGCGCCCGCACCGGCCGTGAGAGTGGAAACCGCCACTCCCCAGCGATCCAGCCCGTTTTGGCAAACCAGTTTGCCAGACAAGACCGGCCCAGCCCGCACGCCGAGCCCCGTGAAGAAGGCCCCCCGCACCAAGGAGGAAAAGAAGGGAGATTGGATCAAGGCAGTGAAAAACCTACTCCCCCTCCTTCCCAACGGTGCCCATCCACGCGAGGCTCGCGTAATGTTGCCAGGCCTAAACTGGCCAACCACGGTGCCGCTGCCGGCGGTCCCGGAGGACGAGCGCCCAACACAAGGGCACTCTAGGGCGGCGGCCAACCCAGCCTGGGCACGCGCTCTAGAGCCCCTCCGACGTCTGCTCGGCGCGCACTGCAGAGTGACGGTGCTTTTGGTTTCCCTGGAAGGCGTCCCGATTCCAGTGGAGATCAGGGTACCAGAGGACGACGACGAGTGAGGCCGCCCATCAGTGACTACCACCAACAGCGGAACCCTCATTTCGTTGTTTTCGTTTTTTTTTCCTGCCACAAATCAGTGGTTGCCACCATTGGTAGAATTTTCGTTTTTTTTTTTTTGCCACAAATGAGTGGCCACCACCATCAGTGGAATTTTTTTTTTTCCGGATGCCACAAACCAGTGGTTACCACAATCGGTGGATCTTTTTGTTTTTTGTTCTTTCTTTTTTTTTCTAGTATTTATCTCTAATATTCTTCCATAGATTCTTAGTTTAGATAGATTTTGTACTAGTGGTAAGGATAAATCAATAAAGAATCGTTAATTTGATACCACGTTTCCTTCCTTACTGTGTTCAATTATGCTTATAATTATAACTATTTCAATAAGTGACCCTTTTCCATAGATTTACTAACCTTTCATTCGCCCATAAAACCATTAACTAACCCTCACGCATGCCACATTTCCATTAGAATGAATGCAGGTATATCTGCCGAGCCAATGGAGTTCAACGAGTGGCGACGACGGTGAGTAAAATGGTCATTGTAATCGGACAGCTGGCGCACTCCCATTGGACCTTGCGATGTAGGTCATGACGGCCGATGCGGGAACAGGAGTGCCACGGGCATCATTGCATGCCCAAGTAAAATCTTGCGGTGACCCACGATGGGGTATCCCCTCTTAACGTTGGGCCACTACGGAAAGCCAGCTCACACGCGAGGACGCCGTTTCGACCACACGTTAATATAGCTCGCGTTCCGTTTAGAATTACATTTATGGGCTGGATGACACGAAAAAATCAAGTATTTAGCTAGGAGAAATGATATTCTTTATTTTTTTGATTGTTATTTTGTCAATTTTTCTTCTCTTACACTTTATTTAGATAGGAACACTAGTGTTAAAATCAAACAACACATAGATTTGGCTGCAAGATTTGCCACAGTTGCGTAGGTACACTGCGACCGAACACTCGGTGTTTCGAAGCAATCTTGCAAGACCACGTTCTCCACTTTTATGATATAGTCCACGCTCCATACGTTCGAGTTGGTATGTGATTTTTGTTGTGACAGCGGTGGTTTTTCCACGAACTAAAAGAGAACCACCTAGTGATTATCTTGTTTTTGATTTATTTTTCTTTAATAGGTAATTCGTTACGTTTTCGTTTTTTTTTGACATATATTTACTTACACGGATCGTTTTTGGCTCGACCCATTCCGCTCCTCACACACTAGTCAAATTGCCGGAAAAGATATGGCGATAACAGTTGTTTGATCGGTAAAATGCGGTTCCCTGCCCGGTAACCTCCGCCGCCACTTCGAGTCCTTGGATTCGACGTGGGCCCGCGAGGGAGGTCGCCGTCGACAGGCGCCGAAACCTCTTACCACAGTTAACGTAGAGCCATCGGGATGCAGTATGAATGTGTGTGTGTGTACCTGTCGAGCAGTTCCAGACCAACTAGTTGCAGATAAGTCTCCATGGACCAGACTTCCAACAGCGACTGTCACGGGGTGCTCAGCGTCGGCAGGACGGAGTGGAGGACAGTCTTAACCACATCCCGTGGAACACGAAATCATTCTTGAATGTTCAAACGTGTTCACTATTCTGTTTTCTTTCTTTCTATATCTTTTCTTGCTCATCCTGTACCCTGAAGTAACCCTTTAGGACGTGATTTTGGCAGTGCCAAAGGTCCCTTCTCAACACAGCATTGTGGGTTTGCCTACTGCTGTGGACCCTACCTTATTCTGGGTTTCGACCTAGAGCCACTTTGCCCACATTGGCTTCGGCCACACCACAATTCAATAGGATTCGTCCGATCGGTGGTGATTAAAGCAAGGTCGTTCTAGCGGCAATGGCTTTCTGAGCTCAACCGCAAACCTGGTAGATTCGGCGTACCAGGATTTAAGGGAGGGGGGGAAGGACAGGACCTTTGATGGGCCCTTTACCTTGTTTTTTTTTCGTATTCTTTTGTTTTTCTTTCCTTCCACGGTGCTACTGGAATTCTCTAGAGGAGGCCAGCACACCAATTTCTTTTTTTCCCCGGTGTTTATCGCATAGCCCCTGGGCGGCTCGACACACCACGTACCTCGAGCGTTGCTCGCAAGCACCTAGTGCCATCTGGTGTTAGCACCATCCCATCTTGTGTGGGACTAGCTTCGGCCACTCCCACAGCCCTTTTGAACTCCCAGGCGCCTACGACGCCAACCTGGTTCTCCCTCGGGATAACCAGAGTTTAAGGGAGGGGGAATTTGTGACGTGGCATTTTACCCGTCACAAGGGTATTCTCCATCAGGGAGAATTCCCGGGGCTCAGCCGCCTGAAGTTGGCGCTGAGTCCGCGCACGTGCGATCGATCGCCGTATCGACCGCGATCGAGCGCGCGCGCGCCGCCGGCGTGGAGCGACTTGTTGCGCAACCACGCCGGCAGTTGGATTTCCCGCGTGGCCTGGACAGCACGGATTCGACCGTGCCTGTCCCCTGGAGTTCGCCCCAGATCTCCACGCGCCTCCACTCGCCCGTGCCCGCGTGCTTCGGCCATGCGGCACCTTTTTCGTCATCACCGGCAGCTGCCTCGGCAGCCACCGGTGAGCCTCCTGACTCCGCGCCGGTCGTCGTCGGGTACCCCCGGGACGCCGCCAGCAGAGGCCCGCCGTCGTCGCCGCTTCCAGCTCCGGCTCGGCAGGTAGGAGGTTGTGTGTTTGCTGTGAGTGCAAGTGTGTGACCCGCGCGCTTGCCCGCGATCGCGTTCGTGCCGTCGTCGCGTCCGCGCCGCGTCTCGCGCCTTGTTGTAGCCCTTCGGGGATTAATTATTGTGTCGCGTCTCTCAGCGGAGAGTTTCGGCGTGTGGCTCGACACCACCGTTGGGGATTTTGTATTGTATTGAGTTAAATAAAGCTTCGCGTACTTCAACTTCGATCACGCGTAATCATTTGCGGTTGTCGGCGCGATTCCCCTCGTCCGCAAGTGCCCCCCTGGAAGGGGAGCCTCAGCCGGGCCATTCCAGGATTCGTCCGGGTCGTGGTTCGACACGACCCCGAGCATCCTCCCCCTTCCGCCTACCACTCGACTCGACGGACGCCGTCCTCACGGCGGCCGGCGCGCGAGTACACTCGCAAAGTCCGTCGAGCCGAGAACGCGTGAACGTGAGACCCCGTGTATCCAGGTCGCCCCGGTGCGCGGGGGCCACCTCACAATATAATCTCTAGACAAATTAAATTGAAACAGCATGAATTATAAAAATTTCAACAAATATATTTTCTTTCAATATTAATTAAGTTTTATAAGCCTAACTTTGATCTTAAGAATTAATAAAATTCTTAAGTTTTTGGCTTCAAATAAAGTTGGCTTTTATTCTTAAACTTACTCATTAGATGTAACAAACTGTCGTATCCCGACTAGGGACCTTCAGCGAAGAGGAAGAGTTTAGGGTAGGAGAACGTTCGGGCGACCCTGGTCGCTTACCGCCTGAGAACTCACCTTGTGCAGACTGTAGTGAAGATGATTCTGGATCGTAATAATTGATGTTTTTCTAGTTCAAGCGTGTTCCTTTTGTACCGAGTCGTGTCCCTTTAATGGGTATGATTGGTGGATGTTCCTTACGTACTTATTGGGGAGGGAAACGGACGGCAACTGTCCGTTTTGTTCTGGTAAGCAAGAATAGGAATTTATGTCGAATTTAGAGATATTTTATATTTCAAATCTTTGGATGCAAAATTTATGTTATTCGAGTGGAAAAGTCGGACTATAGTGCCCTTTTATCGCTCTTTTTCATAATACGAACAATACGTTGATTTCAAATGATTGGAAATAATGATGTCGTGGCAGAACGGGGGAATTCCATTTAATATGAATATATTTAGAGGGAGAGGAGTAGATACGGGTAATTAACTGTTGATAACGATAAACATGAAGTTACTGTAAATGTATTGGAAATTCTCCTTACTCCTTTACAATGATAACGCTTTTTGGCTCGTTATTATACGTAAAAACACAAAAAAAAGCTACGCCAGATACGCCTTGAAGGAATCGCAAATTTGGAAATGTATTTGAAAAAAACTTGAATTTCTCAGACTTAAAACTACTCCCCGGCGGGGAGGCGTGACAAAAATGACTTAAAACTAGTATTCGCTAACCAGATTTGCAGAATACCGCAGACGGTCTAGTTGACTTGAGGTTGCAGCTGGTGTTGCGGAGATCCTTCAGAAAGACTTCAACGTAACGCAGGGACTCACTGCGGGCCGCCAGGGACGTGTCCTTCTTCGCGCGCCTCTCAAGTGCTCAGCTTCACGGAGCACGGGTCGGTACTTGGATCAACGTTTGACTATTAGTTTTGTCAAGCAAACGGCGCGGAGTGCCGGATGCACCCTTAATTAATTGTTGGTGTTGACCGTGGATTGAGAGGGGCGCAACGACGTCACGAAGCTGGCCACCCAATAGCGAGCCACCGCGTCCAGGAGCGTCGACTGAAGGAATCCGCTGGCAAAGCACCCCGCAGCCCGCTGCCGCCGAGTCGAACGCGATCGCACGCGTCGGTGTCGAAATTGCTGAATTTTCGCGTGAGCTGATATATGGCCAGCATTCCTCGACTTAGAGCTAAGTTACATTCTAGTGAAAACCTCAAATATCGTATGAATTATCATTAAGATTGTCTACATATGAAAGAAATAATGATGGAAAGTACCAATAGATCACTAGATTACAAATTTTAGAACAACTTAAGACTAACTTATAGTTACTAAAGCTAAGATTGACACAATGTTATCATAATAAAATTATCTTAGCATAAGCGGAGATGGAGTAAAGATGAAATAAAAAACAAATGTCGTTGGGATACGACAAAACTTATTCAAATAATATTAAGCAGCCTCTTTCGCTTACACTTTGTTAGATAAATAAGCCCAATTTCAGTGCTCAAGAAATCAGTCATACGCTATTAACTGAATGGTTTGTATGGATACATCAGTTATATTTCTTTTTAAAAGTGACTCTGAATATCACAGAAACTTTTTAGTTTCCAGCATACACTTATGATGCAGTTTTAACAATTAGAATACTTCCCAAGTATACCTAGATTGTAATTAAAACCATATGGTTGGTATAAATGAGCTGGAATAATAAATTGGACTATACGGAAGCTCTTCTATACTTTGGAAGTATTCAAATTGCTGAAATATTATATTAAGTGTATTCTAAATAAACCCAGTTACATTTCCTAAGAAATCAGTCATACGCTAGTAACTGGATGGTTTGTATGGATATACATCTGTGATATTTCTTTGTAAAAGTGCTTGAATACCTTTCAGTTTCTAGCGTACACTTATTATTCAGTTTTAACAATTAAAACACTTTCCAAGTATACCTACATTGTAATTAAAACCATATGGTTGGTTTAAATGAGTTGGAATAATGAATTGGACTATACGGAAGCTCTTTAATACTTTGGAAGTATTCAAATTGCTGAAATATTATGATAAGTATATTCTAAATAAGCCCAGTTTCAGTGCCTAACAAATCAGTCATACGCTAGTAACTGAATGGTTTGTATGGATATACATCAGTGATATTTCTTTTTAAA
>JAJGQD010000159.1:0-12098 GCA_020882685.1 Aphelinus atriplicis | reverse complement strand
CCGCACTCGTCCAGCTTCCCTCCCCTCTCGCCTCCCCGCGGTCCCCCAACCCACGCGCGTCACCGGTCCGCTGCACGCCCCCGATGCCCGCACCGCGTCGTCGACCTCCGCCGAGGAAGGTCCACCGCCCGCGTCCAGAATCCACCGGTGCCCCAAACCCGCGCGCACTCGCAACAATGGCCGGCGCCGCGCCGCCGACTCGCGGTCCTCCGCCGATCGCACGCCAACCGCCGACACACGCGCGCCACGAACTCGCCACCGACCGACACCGACTTTTCTGGCTCCCGCAAGTTAGCCCGCCAACTGCCCGCGCGCCCGAGCCCGTCGGCAACCGCGGGACACCGCCGTCAACCACGCCGTCGATGCCTTCACCTGCACGCGCCCAAGTCCGCCGTCGTCGGCGCCGCGCCGGGGCCGGTTACCCGCAAGGAGCCGACCTGTCGTAAGACCGCGATCCGCCGCCGATCGCCCGTCGATGCCGCCGCGGAGTCGGGAATTCCCGCTCGCGCCAACAAAGGCCGCTCCCCCCCCCCTCCGCGCCCGTCACGCCTTGCCGCTTCCTCTGGGCACGCGCTCGCCCAACTCGTCACCGCTCGCGCCCCGTTCCCCGTCGCACAGCTACCCGCTGCGCCCCGCACTACACACACACTCGCGATCGCGGCCACGTGGAATAACTTCCACCTACCTTTCGCCGATCCACTCGCCGTCCTTAGCGCCCTGCTGCTGCCTCTCCTCACCTCGCCGACCGCCGCGGTAACGCGAATTTCGGTTCGCGGACGTTGGCTGCTGGGCTGCTGCTTGGCTGCCGCTGCTTCGGGACCCTGGACTCCTCGTCGTCGTCTCACTTCCTCCGAATCGCGCTGCACCGTGTCTTCTCGTCACTCACGTGTTGCTGTGGCGGAAGCCGGGGCAGAACTGCCGGCCGCCGCGCGCTCGCCCCGCGCCGATCCTCCCCATACGCACGACGTCGCGGCAGCGTGCAAAAATCCCCTAGCCGCGCGGTCCCTAGCTCGCGCGCGCGCTATTCAAACGGGCGCTCGCGCACGGCCTCCGCGCCGGAGTGGCCGTGCGCCCCTTACGCTACGGCTCCGCCCCGCGCCATTCGCTCACTCACTCTCTCTCTCCATCATTCGCGCATTCTCTCTCCTCTTGCTCGCCGCTCGCACCGCCGTACTTCGCACTGCTCGGCCCCGCTCCATCTGCCCTCCTCCGCACACGGCCATGAAACAGATAAGGAAGAGTCGTTTAGCCATGAACGATCGACTCTTCCTTGATCTGTGGAGCGGACTCTCGAGTGCGCCCCGACGGTTTCAACCGTCACACTCCCCCCCTAGACTGAACGTTCCCCCGAACGTTCAGCCTACACTTCAAGTTCCGCATCCATCAGATCAAGGGGTCGTGGGAACAGTGGTACTTACCGGGGCCCTACGGCCGCCGTTGTGGTGTTACTCCTCCCCGTCGTCTCCTTGGTCCTGTTGATCCGGTCCCTCCGTCGTCTTCCCGCTGACCCCTCTCGTTCCTTGCCCGCCTCCCCGAATACCGCCCCCCCTCCTTTTGTCCCCCGTCGAGTCTTCTTACTCCCCCTTCAATACAACCCCCCTATTCTCCTCCCCCCCCGTTAGCCCTCCTTTACCTCCATTCCCCGGATGACGCGGGATCCTCAGGTTCCCGCCCGAACACTCCCCGGAGGACCATCTCTCGGGTTTCAGGAGTTACCCCTTGCAATGCCTGCAAGAGGTCTAGCACCTGTTGAGCCCGATTCCTCTGGTCCGATTCCGGAGGGCCGGCCGATCTCCGTAGGGAACTCCCAACAAGCTCCCCTCCTCTCCCCCCCGCGATCCCCCGGGGACCTCCTCCGCTGCCGGTGGATGTCCCGCCCGTCCCCATTTCCGCCGTCTCTCTCAAGTTTCTCCCTCCCGTCTCCCGTGGTGTCGGTTGCCAGTCCCTAGTCCTCTCCCGTCCCTCCCTCGAGGCCGCTTCCCCACACCGAGGGCACTCCCCCATGGTTACCCCTTGCCGTCCACAGTTTTCACAAAAGACTGCAGGTGGTTCGGGGCAAGCGCGGCGGAGATGCCCCCGCTGCCGGCAATTAAAGCAGGCCTTGGGTGGGGGGTCCACTCGGGGATCCGTGGGTATGACCTTGAGACCTCGGTGGTACAACCCGCTCGTAATTGGGGGGAGGCTCCCAAGGCTCGGCCCCCGGCTTCCCGAGCTGGCGGCCTCCGCACACCGTGGACAGTTCTCCATCCACACTCCCCTCCTCCCACAGTTTTTGCAAAACATCGTGGGTAGCTCCCGGCACTCCCGACGACGATGGTCCGGCTTCCAGCAATTGTAACACACGTGGTGGGGAGGGTCAACTCGCGGGTCGGTAGGAATGACCCTCAGATCCCCATAAAAGACTCCCCTGGTGATCGGAGGCAGACCCCGCGAGTCGTCTCCCTCACCACGTGTTTGCTCCCTTCTTGTTGTTTCCCCTTCCCGGCATAACCGCTCCCTTCGCTCCTCTTCCTCCCTTTCCCTGCGCTCCTCTTCCTCCTTTCCCCTTCGTTCCCTTTCCTCTCTTTCCTTCCGCTCCGCCTCTGCCTTCCTCCTTCGTTCCCCCTCCTCCCTTCGTTCATTCGCCTCCCTCTCCTTCCTCATCCACTCCCTCTTCTCCTTTTCCCGCTCAGCCTCTTCCCGCTCCCTCTCCTCCTCCCAATCCTTCGCTGCCCTCTCGTTCAACTCCCATTCCTTCGTTCTCCTGGCCCTCTCCTGATCGGCCAAGGCCGCGTGTTCCAGTTCCCGTTTCCGGCGTAACTCCCGCATATATTCCTCCTTTCTCCGGTCCTCCTGCTCACTTCTCTCCTCCCGCCTCTTCTTCTCCTCCTTCTCCCTTCTCCACCTCTCCAGGTATTGTTGGGCCAGAACCGTGGGGACGGGCGCCTCCGGAGGGGAGACCGGACGCGAGGGGGGGCTAGTGCTGGAAAAATAGTCGTCGGTCGTCCATTGATATGGGCCTTTACGGGTCTTGTTCTTCTTCTTCTTCCGGATAGCTCCCCCCCGCGCCTCATTCTCCGACTGGATCTCCGCCCACAAGGGCACGTCCGTCCCCCGACCTTCTACCCACTCCTCATCCCACGATTCGTCTCCCCGTCCATTGCCTCGAGTGGCCCCCCCCGTTCCCAGCTGCTCTCGAACAACCGGCGAGATGGTGGCCACCTGAGGTTTTGGACCCCCCACCGCCCCGTTTCCTTCCCCGGTTGCCTCGCGCAACCCCCTCTCCGCGTCCTTCCCCGGGATAATCCCCACGGATAGGTCTCCCACCGCGCCTTCCTCCGGTATGATCTCTCCGGGCGAGTTCTGCATGCAGAGATCCGCTCCGCTTACGCGCTCGTCCGGGAGCCACGACCGCTCCAACCCCGCCTCTACCTCCGCCCGCATCTCCTCCCACCGGTCCACTACCATTGGGAGGACTTCCCTCCCGGAACCAGGAACACCACCCACCAGACCCTCCCGGGCCAGGTATGCCATCAGCTCCAGTTCCGCCCTTTCACTCTCCCTTAGCTCCATCCCTTCGTCCTCTCCGGACCCCATTTCCTCGTTCCTATTGGATCCTTCCCCTTCGTCCCCCTCGGACCCCATTCCCTTGTCCCTCCAGACTCTCCCCCTTCTCCCTCTCCTTCCCCCCTCTACTTCCATCTCCTCTCCCGATTCCTGCAGGAGTGCCTCCTCCTGCTCCTTTGACATCTCCCCCGGGAATGAGCCGGGCGGTGGGCATTTCGGCCGTCTCGGCGGGCCTCGGGTGCTGGGATCGGTTCCCAGGTCCCTCTCTGGATCAACCTGCGTGGGATCGAACCACGCCGCATGCGCCACCCCCCCCTCATCCACCTCGGGGATTTGAGGAAGCACCCCCACACGATTCCTCCCTTCCCTCAACGCCTTGGCGCTCCACCTCTCCCGCGTTTCCTCCGCAGGGGTCAGCTGGTTCTCCATGGCTTGCTGATGAATTGATGACCTGAAACACTTGGGGTTTTACACAATTACTACATACCTTTCTTCTGGAACAATCTAGGGGGGACATACCGCTTCAACTCTGACACGTGTACCTTGGCGATCCTCCTATTCGATCCCTCCCCCGCCTTCAGCGAATATACGGTCGGAGATAGAACACTCTCTATCGTATAAGGCCCCTCATACTTTTCCGCTAATTTGGCCGAAAACTTTTTGGGCCCATCCGACAGGTAATGAGTCCTTCGGACCACCGAATCCCCCACCCCAAAACACGACCCCACCCTCCCTTTGTTGTAGTGTTTCGCCTGTTTTTCCCAAGCCTCATCTACGAATCGTGCCACTAAGTCCCTTAACGCATCCAATCGTCTCATCCGGTCCCCCCAGACTTCCGGATCTATCCGAACAATGGGTCGAACCCCCTCCACCTCCTTCCTCAAGCTTGCCACCGGCCTCGGATTCCTTCCGTAATTAAGAAAGGCAGGCGAGACTCTCGTGGTCGCCTGAACCGCCGTGTTAACCGCATGCCTGAATTCGTGAAGATGTAAGTCCCAATTTTGATGATCGGATTTCACGAACATTGCTATCATCGTCTTGAGGGTGCGGTTACTCCTTTCTACCGGATTAGCTTGAGGATGATACGGTGGCGTCGTGATTCTTTCCACCCCATATTCCTCTAGCACTCCCTTTAACACCCTATTATCAAACTCCCGCCCGTTGTCCGTCAACAGATAGTCGGGAGTTTCCCAGCGGAAGAGAATCAACTCCTCAAACGCCGCTGCCACAGATTTCCCGTCCGCCTTTCGCAAGGGTTTCACCTCTATTCACCTAGTAAAGAGATCTTGAAATACCAACAGGTATTTATGTCTCTTTTTGCTCATTGGAAACTCCATCAAATCTGCCGCTACCACCGCCCAGGGTCGCTCCACTACCCGGCGCCCCATGAGCCCCTGTGGTGGTCCCTGGGAGACCTTATACTTCTGACACTCCCCACACTCCCGAACAAACCTGGTCACATCCTGGTACACCCCTTTCCAATAGTACTCCCTCGCCACCCTATCGTAGGTTTTCTCTATCCCCAGGTGTCCCGTGGAGGGCGTACAATGAGCCCCCGTTAGGATCCGCTCCCGATGCTCCTTTGGTACCACCAACCGCCAACCTTCCTCCCGGTTAGTCACCGGGTCCAGAAGAGGGTCCTCCCGGAACCGATACAAGAGTCCCTCTTCTATCTTCCAGTCCTTGAACCTTTTAGGATAGAGCTGGACATCTTCCATCTGCCTTATATACCATTGATCTTGGACCTCTTCGAACGCTTCCACTGCCATCTCCTCCTCCTCCTGGAGTCTCGACAATGCATCCGGGACGTGGTGCATCGCCCCCTTCCGGTGTGTAATGTCGAAATCCCACTGTTGCATCTCCAACGCCCATCGCGCTAACCGCCCCGTCGGTTCCTTCAAGTTCTTTAACCACTTCAGTGCACTATGATCCGTGATCACGTGAAATCGATATCCCTCTACATAACCCCTAAGCTTCTTTATTGCCCACAATACGGCCAGATACTCCTTTTCCGTAGTGGTATAGTTCCTCTCGGACTCGGTGAGTATGCGGCTAATGTATACTATGGGATGCTCGCCGTCCCTCCAACTCTTGAGTGAGGACGGCCCCTAACGTGTAGTCACTCGCATCACACTGTAGAGTAAAAGGTTCGCTGGAATCCGGCCTAGCCAGCACGGGCGCAAAAGTCAGTGCCCTCTTCAGAGCCTCGAACGCTTCCTCTTGGGCCGTTTCCCATTTCCACCCGTGCCCCTTATGCAACATCTTCACCAGCGGCAGTTTTAGCTCCGCGCAGTTCGGGATGAACCTTGCGTACCACGCCAACATTCCCAAAAATCTCCTCAACTTTTTCACCGTCCGCGGTTCAGGATATTGCAGAACCGGTGCAATCTTCTCGGGATCTGGTCTTAGTCTATCCTGGTCTAAAACGTATCCCAGATATGTAACGCTGGAACAACAAAATTCGCACTTCTTCCGATTCACCACCAACCTCCACCAACCTCCTAAGCACCATCTCCAATAACCTCAAATGTTCCTCAAAGGTCTCCGTGACGATGATGACATCATCCAGGTACACGAAGATGTGAGGTTCAAACTCCGCCCGAATAACGCATCCACCAGCCGTTGAAGCGTCATGGGTTCGTTGGTCAGCCCAAACGGCATCCGTTTAAACTGCCACAACCCCGATCCCGGTACCGCAAACGCTGTGTACCTCCGGCTTCCTTTCTCCAACGGGATTTGATAATAAGCCTGACGCAGATCCACCTTCGAGATATATTTCGCCTTCCTGAGCTTATCTAAGATGGAGTCCATGTTTGGCATTGGGTACGCGTCCTTGACCGTCACCTTGTTAAGGTCCCGGTAATCGATGCAAAACCGATAGGTCCCGTCAGGCTTCCTTACCATTACCGGGGCGCTACTATAGTCACTCGCTGACCGCTCAATAACCCCCTCCTGGAACAACCTCTCACACTCCGTCACCGCCTCCCCCAACACCTTCGGAGACATCTTGCGGACCCGATGGCGAATTGCGGTGTTATCGGTCAGCACGATATGGTGCTCCGTCAGCGTGGTCACTCCCGTAGCGTCCTTTTGCTCCGCCAACACTCTCTCTACCAATTCTTCTACTTGCGCGGCCTCCCCTCCTCGTATCTCCGTTATCCCGGCACACTCCGCGTACAGAACTCTCTCCTTCTGTGGTTCCGGACTGTTCCAGAAGGGGTGGTACTCCCCCTCGCCCACACGCCACAATCCCCTCCCCAATCTTACATCCATGTCGAAAGCTCCACAGAAATCCATTCCTAGGATTACCTCTTGCTCCAATTCCGGCACGGCCCTGAATGGAATCTTGCGACACACCCCATCCATCTCCATGGTTAGGTTCAGGTTCCCCAGGGCCTTACTAACCCTTTTGGTTACCGACCTAATCCAGGTGTTACTCTCCTCTAATCGATCTCTTAACCTCTCCGCCACTCGTGGCCCCACTAAGGAGACCATGGCCCCCGGGTCCACCAGTGCACGATATGGCACTCCCGCGATGACTACCTTTAGATAGTATCGGTTCTCGGTCATGGCCTCACACACCCCTATTATCGCCCCCTCTTCCCCTGGGATGGGCACCACTCTTACCCGAATTCCCTCATCTTTCTTCTCGTGCTCATCCAGAATCTGATTCACCACTGTCACCATGTTTTCTCCTGATGGCACTCCCGAGTGCCGCTTCATGCACTCCCGACGGCCCTCCATAGTCTTTGTCACCTCATCCCATTCCTGTACTGAATCTACCCCTAACCATCCGAGCGAGACCCCGCTCGCTTCTTCCGTCGGTCTTCTAACCTCTCCGGAATCCCTCGGGAGTTCCGTTGGTTTCCGACGTGGACAAAGCTCCATCTCACTCCCGCTGTCCTCGCAACACTCGTCCGACCACACCTCTGATCCTCCGCCCTCATTCTCGCTTGGATTCGCTAGCCGGGGGTTCAATTCCTCTGGTTCACTTGGCCCCCGGCTGCCCCGTTTCCCAGCTGTTGATACACCTCCTTGCACCTCGGGCACTCATGGAGCGTGTAGCCCGGTAGGCCACACCCCTGGCAAACCCGTGTGGGCAAGCCCTGTACGGATATGCCCGGGAACGGGCTCCCCTCCCGTCTTCGTTGAGGGCACTCCCGCGACCAATGCCCCTTCTGCCGGCAATTGAAGCACTCCAACTGCGGGCATTCCGACGACCGGTGGCCCACCAACTTGCAGGTATAGCAGGCCCCCATGAAGGTCTGGAACTTCGTTGGGCCTGGAACTGGGCCCGAGGCACTCCCTTGGTTGAGGCGAGGTCCTCCCGATGGCGGGAGATCACCGGATCTCTGAACACTCGAGGGTTGGCGAGGAGTTGGTGCGGGATTGTACCAGGGCTGGGAGTTCCCCCCTCCAGGTAGCCCGCCCACCGCCGATACCGTGGCCTCCTTTCGGGTACCCAAGGTCAGCGCCTCCAACGACCCACGAACCCCTTCCGCTTCATCGGAAGCCCCTGATTTTTCCTTCCCCTTACTCTTCTTCACCTTCTTAGTCGCTCCCGCACCCGTTGATGATCGGGACACCTCCGCGACTTCCTGTGTCACCTCCGCTACACTAGCCTTACTGGGAGCTCCCCTATACGCCGCGCTCGGTACTACCATTCGCTCTGCCGAAGGTGGGGCGACGTATCTCCTATCTAACTCCTGATCCTTCTCGTGCTTCCGTCCGTAGTATTCCAGGTCGTCCAAGGATTGTGGTTCGTAGAACTTCAAGGCGTGACGATATCCAGGGGTTAGGTTCTGCCATACGATGTCGAATACATCCCCCCTCTTCGGTGGTTTCTTAAAACAGGCCACGATTTGTCTCACGCACGTGATGTATTTCGTGATGGTTTCCCCCTTTCCTTGAGTTCGAGCCCTCAAGTCTCCCCATAGGTCGTTACGGTCACGTTCTTTCACGAATTGGTGTTGGAACTCCCGGACAAAATCCTTCCATGAGTCCATGTCGTCGCGTCGCGTGCGGAACCATTTCCTCGCGTATCCCGTGAGAACACACGGGATAGCTTGTAGGAACTCCCAATCACTCACGTCCATTCCCGCCCGACAATCCCGTAGGCTCTCTAGCACTTCCTCCGGGTCCTCATCCTTTGCTGCCTCCCCACTGAATTTTATGTGCCAGTTTTGCAGCTCCTTCACCGCGTTCCGTGGTCCTCTACCTCGCATCGTGGCACTCCCGCACTCCTCTCGCTCCCTCCACGGCTCCCGGCCCGGCACCTCCTTCGCTGCATCTTCCCTCCCCCTATAGCGACGCCCGAACCGGGAATCAGGGCGCCCCCGATCGCTCTCACTCTTCGCAACCTGCTTCTCCAACTCGCGAATTTTCTGCGCCAGTCGCTCCATCTCCTCTTCATTCGCTGTTCGGGTCCGTTCCTCATGGCGATCTCGAGTGGATTCGTACCCTCTCGGAGTGTCGTATTCGCTGGTTCCTCCACGTTGGGAGGGTCGTAGTCGGGAGTTCCGGGAGTTCCTCCCCCCTGCTGAACTCCTTCGATCCCCAGAGCCCCTTGGTGACGTTGCGAAGACCCTTCGCATTGGCGGACTCCTCAGGTAGGAGGATTCTTCGGACGATTCCTCCGAATTCCGCCCCGGGAGTTCTCTCTTGACCGATGGCCGAGCCTCCCGTTTTGGAGATAATTCGTGAGGTCCTTCGGAGATGTCCGGCAACAACCCATGACGCGTCTGTCCCGAGAACGCCCCGAGCACTCCCCCGAACAACGCCGTGGAGAAGTACCTCCCCCACCCCAAGGCCTGTGACGCCGCTCCCCTCACGTTAGGTTGGATTAGGCGTCGATGGGTGTCCACCGACGTCGGTATCGTCCCCCCTTGGTGGCTCATGATCGGCGCGGACGTGGAGGTGGTAAAAGTCGGGACGCTCCCATAGATTCCAGTCGTCGTCGTCACCGTGAGGGCCGCTGAGCTGGTGGGGTTCGTCACCGTGCATACGACCGGTACATTCAACTCCGTTCGGCTCAGAGCCCGATGGGGAAATCCCCGGAATTCCGACCCGCTGGAACTCCCGCGATCCCAGGGCTCCTGCCCCAGGATCCCCTCTCTCGTACTCCTCCTCCCGGATGGCCCACTCGACCGACTTCCCCTTTCCGCTCGTTCCGATTGAGACCTATTCTCTCGATCGCCAGGGAGCCCTTGGTCGTCGCTGGCATACCAGGGAACCGTAACCCTACCCGGGTATTGTTCCCTCACGCGTACCCGGGTTAGTCTATCCTGCAGGATAGCAGCGTCCCCAATGGTGCTACACCCGTAGCAGGCCAACTCCTGTTGGATATCAACCACCGGTATCCGCATCACCTCCCTCTTCAACAACCTTCCCTCACGCGACTCCTTCAACCATCTCTCCCATGCTCTTCCCGTCATGGTTACCCTTTTTATCTTCCCTACGGATCGCCAAGTACACCCCCTTTCCCTCAGGAACAATCCCGAAAATCTCGGGTGATAGGGTATCCGGGAAAATTTCAATTACGTTCAAAAAAAAAAAATTTTTTTTGAGAACGTACAGGGAGGAATAATATTAAATAGTATATCAATTAATAATTGTACGATAAAATATCAATAATAAAAATCAATATCTTATTCTTATTACTAATAATTCCCCCCACCACGATCGATCGACTCACGCACACCACTCTTGTCTCTCTCACACACCAAAATGAGAAAAAAACTATCTGGAACACCGATACTCAATCATGTTCCACCGTGGTACCTAAAGGGAAAAAGAAAAAAAAAACAAGAAAAAAAAACAGGACAGAAGAGGGAGAAAAAAACAATAAGGGATTGAAAAGAAAAAAAAAACAGGAAGAAAAGAAAAAGAAAATCAGCAGAAAAAACGATGGGCGAAATAGGGATAACCCCCCCGCCCCTTTGAAGGTATTCACCAGCGCTGAAAGAGAAAGAGAAAAAAAAAAAACAAACTCCAACCCGCTAACCTTCCCACACAATCACTCTCCCAAGGACACCAAAAGAATTTAATTTTACTCCCCCCCCTAATCACTATAACCTCCAAATTATTCTCCTCGACTCATTCATACCATCCGCCCCACCAACCTAGTCAGCGTGATTCCCCACAAGGGATGCCATTTGTGACGTGGAATTTTACCCGGTAAAATATATATATATTCCGCCAAGCTCCCGATTCCCGCACAATAATTATTTAATAGCGCCGCGCGCCAAAAGGGGATTCGCTGACGTCAGTCGTATGGGAGTGTACGACTCGATAGGTTGGGTGGGTGGGGAAAACTCACAAACACAACACCCCTTGATTTATTGTTATCCAATTTATTTCCTACAAGTTACAGGCTAATGTTCCCGCCCTATAAAGATAAACCCCACCACTTCCACACTCGCACATCCATGCACTCGCTTCCACGCTCTCACCTATACGCACTCACACACACCTTCCCGCGCAGCCCAAGGCTGCCCCGTTACTGCGCCAAGAAATCCTCCCTCCCCCCTCCCCGCGCCCTCGGCCCGTCGCACCACCAACGCCGGTGCGCCGCCTCGAGCCGGCCCGCTGCGCGCCGCCCAATTCGGGCTACTCGGCCCTCTCCCCCTTTCGCGAGCGGCCGTTGAGCCGATTCGCGGAACGCCGGGTTGCCGGTTCGTTCCCGCGCGCACGCTGCCGCCGCGCGGCTACGCGCCCCGGCCACCGCACTCGTCCAGCTTCCCTCCCCTCTCGCCTCCCCGCGGTCCCCCAACCCACGCGCGTCACCGGTCCGCTGCACGCCCCCGATGCCCGCACCGCGTCGTCGACCTCCGCCGAGGAAGGTCCACCGCCCGCGTCCAGAATCCACCGGTGTCCCAAACCCGCGCGCACTCGCAACAATGGCCGGCGCCGCGCCGCCGACTCGCGGTCCTCCGCCGATCGCACGCCAACCGCCGACACACGCGCGCCACGAACTCGCCACCGACCGACACCGACTTTTCTGGCTCCCGCAAGTTAGCCCGCCAACTGCCCGCGCGCCCGAGCCCGTCGGCAACCGCGGGACACCGCCGTCAACCACGCCGTCGATGCCTTCACCTGCACGCGCCCAAGTCCGCCGTCGTCGGCGCCGCGCCGGGGCCGGTTACCCGCAAGGAGCCGACCTGTCGTAAGACCGCGATCCGCCGCCGATCGCCCGTCGATGCCGCCGCGGAGTCGGGAATTCCCGCTCGCGCCAACAAAGGCCGCTCCCCCCCCCCTCCGCGCCCGTCACGCCTTGCCGCTTCCTCTGGGCACGCGCTCGCCCAACTCGTCACCGCTCGCGCCCCGTTCCCCGTCGCACAGCTACCCGCTGCGCCCCGCACTACACACACACTCGCGATCGCGGCCACGTGGAATAACTTCCACCTACCTTTCGCCGATCCACTCGCCGTCCTTAGCGCCCTGCTGCTGCCTCTCCTCACCTCGCCGACCGCCGCGGTAACGCGAATTTCGGTTCGCGGACGTTGGCTGCTGGGCTGCTGCTTGGCTGCCGCTGCTTCGGGACCCTGGACTCC